>CM032627.1:20542786-20652034 GCA_019097785.1 Fraxinus excelsior
CCCCCCCCCCCCCCCCCCCCCCCCCCCCCCCGGCCTCAACGCCCAGGATCGCTAGAAGACATGAATATTCGTTTACGAACGTTGAACACCATAGAAGACTTATGGAGGGAACAACACAAATCATAACAATGCTAGACGAAGCAGACTATCGCATCAATGTGGGTAAAAGAACATTATTAGGCTCGCCAACATACATGGGCCTCTATTCACACTTAGACCATTGAACAATTTTAGAATTTATGCTTTTTTATTTATAAACGAATTAACTTTTAAATTGTCAACCAACCTGATATGATAATTGAAGACAAAATTAATCAAGTTAATGGTAATTCCATATTGCTTAATTATCCTAATTAGTGGATATATCGTATATAAATTTAATTGGCTAAATTAAATATAAGCATTACCAAAAGTTAATTATTCTTTTCACATGAATTAATTAGTAGATTGCACAAGATTCTTGTTTGGGATCTAAATTTGGTTCAATTGCAGGATGATAACGTGGTTCTTTTCTTGACTCTATTTTTAATGCACTCGATTAGATTGAATTAATTAAAACAATATAAATATATTTTCCTTATACTTACTCAATACTTTTGATAAAAATACTAAACATGTCAGACATCATCGATGTTTTGCTGAATATAAAAGTAGAGGTATCAAAAAAATTTAAATTTAAATTATATTTTATTATTATTATTTTGCTTGAGACAATTGAATTTTTCAAGTTATTTGTTACTAATTATTTTTATACCTTTAAATTAATGATTTTTTGAACTTATTTATTAGTGATAATGGTTACATTTTGATTTTATAATTTTGTATATTATATTTTCCCTTTTTGTGATATACAAATTATTTATTAGTTATTGACTAATAATTTATGTGTATTATCAATTCAATTTATTTTAGTTAAAATTAAAAATTTCAAACAAAATAAGTATATAAAATAATTGACTTGGTCAAATCCGATTTTTGATCGGGCCACTTCATTTACATAGTATGAGCTTGCTCGGTCGAAAATAGGGTCCGAGTCACTGGTTTATCAAGCCGACAGGTAAGGCCGGACCGATTTTAATAACACTGGCTTATTGGATATAAAAATAGAAGTGTCAAAATTAAGTGGAAATTACACAAATTCAGGTGTTTAAATATTAATTTTTAAAAATCAGGTTTTAAAATTTAATTATTCAAAAATCAGGTAATAATTTTATATTTTAATTAATATAATAATATTATTAAACATAATATTAATAACCCTAATTTTATCAATTCCCCACTTTCCTCCTCATCCATTCTCCCTCATTCCCCTTACTTTACTCATCTCTTCTCCCTCCTTCCCCTTCCACTCTAACTCTCTCCCTCATCTCTCTGCGTCTGACGCTGCTGCCTTGAACGGCAGCGACGCTGCCATTCAATGGGCGTGTGTGTGCTGTGGGTGTGTAGTGAATGGTAGTCGGCGGAGTGGAGTTGTGGTGATGGTGTTGAGTTGGGTGCGATGGTGGTGTTGATGCCGGTTGTAGTGGTATTTGACTGCATTTGTGTTGTGTGGTGAGTTCAGATTTGGTTGGTGGTGGTGTTAGTAGTCTATGGTTGGATGCTGCAATGGTGGTGGGTGTGTGTGTTGTGGGCGCGGTGGTATTGGCGGCGTGGGTGTGTGGTTTTTGACCAGTGTGTAGTGGGTTGGTAGGTTCAAATCTCGTTTGATGGTGGTGCTGATAGTGGTGATATTGTGTTCGTGGTGTTGTGTTGTGTTGTTATTGTTGGTGGTGGTGGTGGTGGTGGTTGTGGCAGTGGCAACAGGATGAAAAGTGTTTGTGATTTTGGTTTTGTGACTAAAAATATAATTCGTGACCTTAAAATTTGGTAATCTGTTACTAAAAATATAATCTGTGACCAACCATTTTTTTTTATCTGTGACTGTGAAAAAATTCGGGACCAATTAATTTGGAAATCTGTGACTGTGTGACCTATAAATTTTGATATGTGACCAATTAATTTTGAAATATGTAACCAACGAATTAATTGTGACCTACAAAAATTTTGAACTGTGACCGTAAAAATTATTACGTGTGATTGAAAAATAATATATGGTTATCTAAATTGTGAATCTGTGACCATATCGTATAAATTGTCGAAATCGGAGCAATCGTCGAAATAAAGCTGCGGCGAAACGGTCATCAGAATAGTCGCTGGAATAATTGTCGAAAATCGGAGCAGTCGTCGGAACGGTGGCCGAAACGATCGTTGAAGAAGAGTGGTGACTGGAACGATAGTCGAAATAGTCTCTAGAATGGTAGTAGTGGTGGAGATGTGGTAAGTTAATTATATTATATTAGAATTAAATATTTAATAAATTTATTTAATAATTAATTAATGAAAATATTTTTAATTAATAAATAAATACCTAAATTTTGTATTTTGAAACTTGACACCTAAAAATTGAATTGTGTCAAAATTAACATATGACTTTTGAATTTTTCCCCAAAATGAATTGGCTAGCGCGCTTTAATATGCCCCTATTTATACCCATTACAAGCCTAAACTACTAGCTCAAAATTAACTCGTGGGCTTGCCAATATTTTATTTGGCCCCTGTTTTCCTCAACTTGAAAAACAATCAAATTTGGGATGTAAATGAGAATTTTTGTCGGCCCAAAACGAAAACAACTTGATTAATTCAATCGATCGAGTTGATGTTCTTACAAACGTATCAAAATTCAACTTATCATAATATGAAAACTAAATTTAAATAAAAATTTGTCGTCTCATATCGATTTTGAACAAACTCCAATCTCTATCTATCTATCATAAGAGAGAGTCAAAAACCTAAGTGGGGAGAGCTGGAAAGAAGGGAAGAAGAGTTGATGTACTTTAAATTGGTATTTTAAGGTAGCCAAACAACAATACCCAAATTGGTCTCCACATGGGTGTATCAATCATATTATTACCTACTTTCCTTGTCCAAATATTATCATGCTTTTGTTGTCATTCTTCTATTAAATATTTTCAATCTCTACCGCATTAATATCAAATCCCTACTATTGAGACAATAATAACACAAGCTTGTCGATTCAAGGTTTCATCGTGCCAAATTCTTGTCTCTTTTCTCCCACTTTACATTACAAGTAGTTCATCCTAGTATCTCTTATACATAGAGAAATTATAAAGTCAATCGACAATCAAGAAAGAAAAGCAAATGGTTTAATTGAACTCCACACATCTAAAAGTTTAAGGCCTTGTTTGACTTTTGAAAAGTCAAAATTTGGTTATGAAATTAAGAAGCTGCATTTAAACACGTTTGCATAATTTTCTGCGAGTGTTTTATTTAATTTTAAGAACTTTTAAAGGAATTTGACCTAACGTAACTTATTCAAGAAGTTCTTCTAAAAAGCAGAAGCAAAAATGAAACCCTATCAAACATGCCGTAAATCAAAAGCAAAATTGTTTGTGACTTAACCGGCTTTTAATACAAAGTGGTGTGCATAATTGATGTAGCGGCTTCCCTGATTAAAGAATGGCGACAGACAAGCACACACATAACCTTAATGTAATTGGTTTGTCCAACGTTGTCCATTCAAAAGCAAAAAAGGGTTTAGCTCATAAGAGCAAATTAGCAATGATAATCCAAACTTTAGAAGCTTAATCAATATAACATGGATTTATTAAGTATATTTATAAAAACATTACTCAATCAGTCCCAATTATATGTGTTTGTTTCGTTTTTCACATGAATTAGAAAAGCTTCTTTAATGGCCCCGTTTGAAATCCATTTTGAGAAAAATAGAAATTTTGGAATAGTGATTGATGTGAAAATGTGTGGTGGAAAAGTGATAAAAAAAATTTGATTTGTGTGTAATATTATTTTATTTGGAGAATGTGTGGTTGAAATGAATAATGAGAAAGAGAAAGAGAAAGAGAAAGAAAAATTAATGAGTGTCAAACGGGGGCTTAATGTCATTGAAAAATTAATTTTTGCCAAAATCTTTCCTAATTTACCCTTATTTAATTTTCAGTATGTAAAACTAAATTATTGTTGAAATTAATAAAGAATTTGAAGAAGAAGAAGAAGAAATGAGAGTTGTTCCATATTTTCAAGAAGTGAAAAATATATGTATTTGGATGATTTCAAGAAGTTAGCATATTAAGTGGAGAAAATTTAATAAGGGTATACCGGTAAAGGAACACAATCAAATATTCTATATTAGGAAACATGCCTATATAGTTGGAACAAGAGAAAAATGAAACACAGCCTATATAATTGAGACGAATGGAGTATAACATATTTGGTATGGTCCCTTCATCTACTTTGTTTAACGCAGAGGAATGAGATCGAATCGAGTTTTAGAGAACAATTATTTGATGAAACTAATCAATTGTATTGTTCAATATTATTCTATAACATACCGAACATAACATAATCAGAAGAATGAAATTCTATCTACTTTGCATGGTTCGTCAAATATAAATTAAAATAATTAGATGATGATATTATTATTTAATAAATAATTACAAGTTGTAAAGATGTATTCATGCTAATGTACCTTCTTTGTCTATATCTCCTTTTAAGGGGGCCATGAGTTGCTTAACAAACTAAAGATGCAAAGTAATTATCATTAATAAATTAAAAAGCAGGCAGATAACTAATTTGATTATATTCTTTTGTCCACATTCGATTATGTCCGTAATGCTGGCCAATTCTATAGTCGAGGAGTCGATCAAGACTTCTCCAATAAGTTAATTTTTAATAAACATGTAGAAGTCTCATAATTTCTTTTTAGAAGTTACACTTGATTTTCGTAAAAGTTCAAATAAATAATTCGATAAGCCTAAAATTTAAACAAATGTTCAAATTTCAAGAATATGTAAAAAGCCATTATCTTGCGTGAGCATGCAAGATTGAAAATCCTAAATCGCTTAAATATCTTGAATTAATTCTTGGATGACGACTGAAGATAGAACATCAAGACTACTACTTATGTTGACTCTGAATGAATATTTTTCGAATGAGTAACTTAAGACCATGCCAATTGACGATTAATATTTTCAATTGGCGAATGATTAATATTAATGATTATATTCACACCATATTGTACCAACACTTATATTCTTAATTTTTTTCATCGTATTCTTATTTTTAACATTAAATTGGTCAGAAAATTTTGTCTCTAATCATGATTTTCGTCCAAAAATATTGTTTATGTTCTTAAAAATGAGATTCAAATAAATAATCTTATTTTTGCATTATTATTTATTATTTATTTTACTTACTCTATCCTCAAGAATTTTTTTTATGAAAAACTAGAATCAAGAACACTTTATGTCAATATAAAAATAAGAATTCAGTGAAAAAATTTCGAGACATAAAAATGATAATGTACGAAAGCAATGAAGCTTCCATATAATTAAAATGTAGTCTAATTATTAAAATCTGTGGTGTGAATATATTCAGCCTATATTAAGCCCCCGTTTGACCGCATTAGATATATAATACATTTTTCTCTATTTTTTTAACTACACATTCTTCAATAAAATAATATTACATATAAAAAAAATAATTTTTTTTTTCTTTTTCAATCACACATTCTCCAAAAAATCACTATTCCAAAAATTATAATATTAAATAGTACGGGCCAAAGGGGGGGCTAAATTATTAAGAGGTACGGGAATAATCTTTTATTTATTTATTTATAATAGGTCAGTTCACATTCAAAATTTTATTTTTATTTATTTAAATTTACTACAAAATCGAGTCATTGAATATCGAAACATTGCAAAAGTAACAACAGAAACAATGGACACGGTCACATGTGTTACATTAAACATGTAGCTGAGTGATTTCAACTGGTCCAAAATCTTTGCAGACAAAAGATAAAATAGACGGGGACCAGCCTAACACGTGTCAGCCTATTACCCATCAGATTATTCTGATGACTTGAACCGAATAAGGACCACTGCAAGCACTCGTACAGATCCAACCATACAGTAAAAGGCTAAAAAACATTACTCACGTGTTCTGGCTGGGGCCCTCGAATAGTGGCATCTTTGTAATTAAGTTATAACCTGGAGGTCAATATTGAAAGAGAAATGCTTGATTTGATGAAAATTCTTTGCCGGGCTTACTGGAGCCAAGCCTGTTGCCTGCCCCGGAGTAGCCCAACCAATTAGACGGCGACGAGATTTAACGGCGTTAGTTTTGTTTAGGAAATAATTATTTGAATAATTTCACAAACATAAATGGTGCAAAATTGGTAAAAAGCAACACAAAAAATTAATCGATTCTCAATCTTACAACTACAAATTAAGGCTTATTTTCTCGAAGTCACTTCTTACGTGCGCATGTTTGGTGTGCTAGATTAAAGTGAATGTGCGAAAATACTAAGAAAAATTAATAATATTTGATAAATTCGTCAACTATTTAGTTCAATCTTATATAATTCAGTATAAATATTTTCTATTTGCATTGGGAAATTATGTTAGGCTTATCGATTGTGTGCCATTCACTCCAACATGGTGAAAATTATGTAAATTGGAGTGAAGAGGTAAGTTTGTTTTTGTTTCTCGCTTACTCACTTAAAGGTTTCCAATAGAATATAGTCGACTTATCTAAATTATTTTAATTATTCCAAAAATTCGATTTTTTTTTTACATTTTAGAAAATATTTTTTATGAAGGAAAAAAAAAATTGGGCTTAGCTGGGCTATCCAACACTACATCCACCCTTGGACTTCAATGTGTACTCGCATTCTTGTAGCTAATCTAGTCTAAATACGAAAATAATATAGGTTGTTGAGCATTTTCAAGGATCTAGCTCATATTAGTGGTTTTTAAATCAATATTAATATTAATATATTATTGTTTCGTGTCGATCTACCTATTATCGAGTATATAATCGTTTTAATTACTAAGTTTAAACAATATTTTGAACTTTAATGCAACTCAATAGGATGACAAGTATAAAGGGAAATAGTTTCAACATTTCTTGAACATTTGGTGGTTGTGTTGAGTATGTTGAAATAACCTCCCGAGAAAAAACAGAGATGGTAAGGGATGACAATGCAACTGCCTCACTAGTTTGGGAACCACTAGTGCAATTTTCTTTTGACGATCAACAATATTTCTGAAAGTTCCCTACCTTAACCTGCCACCGTTAAAACGAACGACCACGAGACGACTAGGATTGACCCCACTTTTCCGTCAAGAAAGTGTCGTCATAACAGCCGTCCAGTACTATACATTAGCTATAGTTAGGTAGCACCCCACCCTCCACAGTCCGCTGTAGAGCAGGAGGAGACAACCTAACCCCACGTTATATGAGAACAATATATACATACACATATATTATCATATACGTAGAGAGAGAGAGAGCGATGAATCAAGGCGTGTAATAAGCTGTTTCTTGGGATTCTGAGCGGTCTTCGTTTCACATCTCCCTTTGAAATATGCATACACTCTTTACATTTTTGCTTATTAGAAGCTGGTTTTCCGGCGCCAATGTAACTGTCACAGCTTTCAATTAGCCTTTCAATTCATTTTATATGCTGGGTTTTTCCATTTGTAGTGTTTAATGCTTTTAATACTGTGTAAGAGGTGAATTCAGTTCATACATAAAGGAGTGTAGGAAGGTGTATATTATATTGTTTTTATATTAGCCATAATCAATTATATGAAATTTGAGTGAGGATTTAAAGATCAGTTTCTTTATCAAAACAAGAGGAGCTTAAATCATGGCAAGGTCATTTTCTCAGCAGAAAAGCAGTTCTCTATCTGAAGGTTAAAAATTTAAATTGATTATCACTAATTTTTTTTTTTTTATTTGGTTCTCTCACAAATGTTTTTGTTCCTGTTTGGGAAATGAATTTTGGGGGGTTTTTTTTTCCTTCTTTTTGAAATTTCAGGGTATAGTGTTGAGGATGTTTTGTATCCAGAGCTATGGAAGGCTTGTGCAGGTCCGTTGGTGGATATTCCAAAAATGAGAGAAAGAGTTTACTATTTTCCACAAGGTCACATGGAACAAGTCAGTATTTTATTACTTCTAAATTTTCGTTTGTGGGTGCTTGAAAGTTCAGATCTTTGTAGGGAATAATGGAGATTTATTCTTGAAATTAAGATAATCTTGAATTTCTGTATGTGGGATTTTTATGGGATTTAATTTGGAGTTGAAACTTGTGCTGTTTTTGGGTTTTGTTTAGTTGGAAGCATCAACAAATCAGGAGTTAAATGAGAGGACACCAACGTTCAATCTTCCCTCAAAGATCCTTTGCCGTGTTATGAACATTCAGCTACTGGTATGGTCCTATCAACCCTGTTAAGCATTATACTTTTGTTAATTGTGATGTGATATCTAGTTGAGAAAATATAGAAGTCCTCTTTTTATGCTAAAGGTGAAAAAGATCCTGGGTAAAAATGTTAAAGTAGCCTTCTTTTGGGTTCGAGGTGAGGAAGAAAATTGCAGCAGAACACTCCGTAAGAAAAATCGTGGATTGGTTAGTGGTGAGAAGGAGTAAGGGCATATTGAAATATTGGTGCAAAAAAAGGGCTATCTAGTGAGATTTTGGCAAGAAAATTTTAAGTTCTTAACTCAGAGGGGTTGCTCAACTGGTCAGACCTTGGGTTTGCTCCCCAATGGTCACCCATTCGAATTTTCTCAAGGCACTGAGGTGAATATTCGACCGTAAACTTCAGGGCCCGAGGGATTAGTGGAGTTGCTCGCAAGCTGGCCTGGACATCCAGGGTTATCAAAAAGAAAAAAAAATTCACCTTCTTAACCCAACTTGTCTTTCCCAGACCATAACCTCGATTTAGTTTAGTTTAGTTTAGTTCATAGACACTTGCTGTAAAACTGCAGAAAATTTTGTTTTTATGGTTTCGCAAGCAAAAGTATTGCAGTTGTAAATTTAGTTGTAGAATGGTTAATAAATCATGATACGCCTTGTTTTGTAGGCTGAACAAGAAACCGACGAGGTTTATGCTCAAATTACTCTGATGCCAGAAGTAGATGTAAGAAAAAAGTCTTGCATCTTTTTTTTATTGGAAAAATTGTTATATTTGCTTGCTTTCATAATTTTTAGGGATCAAGCTTGCAATTTATTAGTACGCAATTTATGAAAGTTTGAGTTATGATTGGGTGAAAAAAAATTTCGCCTTCTTAACCCAACTTGTCTTTCCCAGACCATAACCTCGATTTAGTTTAGTTTAGTTCATAGACACTTGCTGTAAAACTGCAGAAAATTTTGTTTTTATGGTTTCGCAAGCAAAAGTATTGCAGTGGTAAATTTAGTTGTAGAATGGTTAATAAATCATGATACGCCTTGTTTTGTAGGCTGAACAAGAAACCGATGAGGTTTATGCTCAAATTACTCTGATGCCAGAAGTAGATGTAAGAAAAAAGTCTTGCATCTTTTTTTTATTGGAAAAATTGTTATATTTGCTTGCTTTCATAATTTTTAGGGATCAAGCTTGCAATTTATTAGTACACAATTTATGAAAGTTTGAGTTATGATTGGGTGAAAATATTTGTAGCAAACCGAGCCAAAAAGTGTATATTCATGTGCTCTGGAGCCTCCTAGGCCTACTGTTCACTCATTCTGCAAGGTTTTGACGGCTTCCGATACAAGTACTCATGGTGGATTTTCTGTCCTTCGTAAGCATGCAAATGAATGCCTTCCACCCTTGGTAATAATTCCTCTTTTGGGGGCTCATTAATTCTGTTTTTGTTTTTGAGTTTCTTTTCCATATACTACTGGTTGGCATTGAGTTTATTAACTGATTTTTAGTTTATTTTGACTATGAATGTTCTTGGATCAGGATATGACCCAGCAGACACCGACCCAGGAACTCGTTGCCAAGGATCTGCATGGGATTAAATGGCACTTTAAGCATATATATAGAGGTGATGCTTCTACCTTCCTAATGAGCTCCTTTGATTTAGCTGAGACTAAAGGGTCTGAGCTTGTCTGGCTAAGCTTAAAAAGATGGAAGTTACTTTAATGTTTTCAAACATCTTCAGATAACTGAATATTTTCTACTTTCAAGTAAAAAAATAAAAATAAAAAATTACTTACGTTGAAAGTAACATTTACCTTACTGTCTAAATTATTAAGTTATTTTCAACTTTGACCAATAAAAAACATATTTACCTTTTAAATTATTTACTTGTAAGTAACAATTTAAGCTTAAACAAACATGCTCATCTCATAACAAACGTATTACATGGCCATAAATGCCATTATACCAAAACTGATCAAATAAATAGGCATGTAGTGAATTGAGTATGTTGATATCAAATACTCCATTTTCATGGATGGTAATTCATGTATATTATCCAAACTGAACAGGCAAACCTAGTAGGCACTTGCTTACTACGGGATGGAGTACTTTTGTCACTTCTAAGAAATTAGTTGCTGGAGATTCTTTTGTATTTTTGAGGTACTTGTACAAACTTACACACCCTTCAGTGATTATAAGTTGCATCTGACAATGACGCCTCGGTTTTCCTTTTTCTTATGTTTTGTTATCGTCTTATTGGAACTCTGATTCTAGGGGAGAGAATGGGGAGTTATGTGTTGGAGTTAGACATCATATTTGTCAACAGAGCTCCATGCCATCATCAGTGATTTCAAGTCAGAGCATGCACCTCGGAGTGCTTGCAACTGCATCTCATGCTGTTGCAACCAAGACCCTCTTTGTTGTTTATTACAAACCGAGGTCCGATATTGTTCACTCTTTGTACACTGGGAATGATGTCCGTATATGCAATTTTTTTTTTTTTTTTTTCAAATAATGTGCATATCTATTTACACGTATCGTCTGTTGTAAACTTTCAGAACAAGTCAATTCATCGTGGGCCTGAACAAATATCTCGAAGCTCTAAACCACAGTTTTGGAGTTGGCATGAGATTCAAGATGCGGTTTGAGGTTGAGGATTCTCCGGAGAAAAGGTTGCCACTTGCCACATATTCACAAGTAAATCTCATTGCTATTGGCATGGAATTGCTTTAATTTGTCCTTTTCCACATTATCAGGTTTTCAGGTACAATAACAGGAGTCGAAGATATTTCTCCTCACTGGGAAGATTCTAAATGGCGATCACTTAAGGTTAGTGTATATCCTGATGTTCTTTTGATTAAATTAGCATATGGAATTACTGAAACTCTGCTGTTCTCATGTTTTCAGGTTCAGTGGGATGAACCTGCATCCATTCCAAGACCTGAAAGGGTTTCTCCATGGGAGATAGAACCATTTGTGGCTTCAGTTCCCGCGAGCCTGGTTCAACCCTTGGCAGCTAAAAATAAAAGGCCCAGATTGCATGTTCGAATCCCAGTTCCTGGTTCAATCACCTTTCACATCATTTTTTTCCCAACTTTCTGGCGTCTCTATGCATTTGGACTTTAGTTAATTTTGTTGCTATTTCCTTTGTGGAGTTAATTTTGTTGCTATTTCCTATGTGGTAGATACTCCAAGTTCAACTGCATCAGCTGTGTGGAATCCGTCCCACGAATCACATCAAGTAATTGGTGCTCTTGAAGAACAAAGGAGTGAACAAATAAAAACTGGTGCCACCACACTCGTTAAAATCAGAAACGACGACACTTGTGGAACTCTTTTAGAGGGAGACTGGCTATCTTTTCCCCATGTAAATTCATCTCTGAATATGTTTCCTGAAGAAACAGGAGACAGCAAAAGTGCATCAGCTTGGTCTATTTTTTCAAACTGTTCAGCCCCAAATTCTGGAAAATGGAGTAATAGTCGCATGTCTTGCCTGAATGATGAGAGGAAATCAGATACTTCTGCAACTTGCAGATTATTTGGTATTGATTTGAACAGCCCTTTGACGGGTGCTGCACTTCTTGAGAAATCCTCTCTAAAATTAGTTGATAAACCAAATGATGCTTCTGAAGGATGCATCTCCAATCAACGGCAGCAGTTACAAGTACCAATAAAGGAGGTTCCTAGTAGACAGTATCACTCCACTAGAAGTCGCACGAAGGTATAATTTCACCTTCTACTTTTAACAAAAGTATTATTTATTGAGCAGTCACTGAATTGAAAGAGTAATTAAAAATACTATTTGTTCCTTTGGGGTGAAATACTTTGAGAAGGTTCAAATGCAAGGAGTTGCTGTGGGTCGTGCTGTGGACTTAACTGCGTTAAAGGGGTACGATGAGCTTATAAGTGAAATTGAAGGGATGTTCGAAATAAAGGGTGAGCTTTGGCACCGACATAATTGGGAGATTGTTTTTACTGATGAAGAAGGAGATATGATGCTCATGCGTGACTATCCATGGCTGTACGTATTATTTATATTTTTCATCTAGAAATATCATTCAACTTTGACGGTTATATGGCCCACATATTTGATATACTATTATTTTCTTGTAGAGAATTCTGTGATAAGGTGCAGAGGATTTTCATCTATTCTAGCCAAGATGTGAAGAAAATGAGAGCAGGAAGCAAGCATCCTCTATCTTCATCAGACAACTAAATGAGATGCTTTAACTTGGCAGTCGGTGAAGTTTAAAATTAACTTAACTTCACATTTTCTTGTTCATTCCTGCTTTTTCCTTTTCTCCTTTTACTTTGTTTTTTGATGAAAAAGCTTCAGGTTTCTGCTGTTGTAGAGGTCTTGAGGAATTTCTTGTTTGTTTCTCTGATTTTGCTGACACTGGGTCGTCAAGATAGATGTAGCTTCAGGCTATCAACCAAGAAAAGAAGACTAGCAGTTTGCGACTAGAAATTTTATTAGTAAGACTGGACTCTACAACAGTTACTAATCGAGGGGTGGGATTAAGGTTAGAATCTGTGTATATCAGAGGTGTTTCTGGTGAATTTGGTTGAGTTTCTTTATTGTCCTGTATATGTAAATATAAATTTCGACATCTGGTTTATAAATTGCCAGCTTCTTTTGTAAATGTGTACTTCACTAATCCAAGGCGTTTCATTTGCTTCCTTGCATGCATAGTTCAATTGAATTCAAAGTTTTGGTTCCATGGATGTGTGAATTACGTTTCTGCTTCTACAAAAAGCAAAAGTTTTGCCAAACCTTAGGGCATATCAGAATTCTTAAAGTTTAGGGTATATCCGAATTCTTAAAGTATTGAAGAATTTTAATTGAAGTGCATGTCAAGGAGAATTCAATTTCGAATGCTATTGGAGTACTATGTCAGGTTGAAGTTTTATTTTGGAAGTCCATTGTGAGTTGAAAATTGATATTGAACTTGAAAAAGCGATTATGTCCTATTCAAGCTTTTCGCGTTCCTCTTTTTTCGTTTTGGATTCGATTTTTGGCATCATATTTTATCAACAACCATATCAAGAGAGTTTGGACGTCTCTTACATGTTTCCTATAAATATTAGTCTATTATATACAATTTTAAAAGTGTGAGAAAATAGATTACTAGAATTATAGGATCTATTGTAATTCTCTCTTCTTCATTATTCACGAGTCAATAAAATCTTTTAATTCTTCTATCATATTTCTCGTCTTTATTATTCTTTTGCTTGATTATACTTCATTATTTACCATATAACTTCAACAATTCATTTTGGTGGTTTCATAACAGAAAATATCCTATGTACTTGTTTGAACCTCATCATTTTTTAAGAATGCATTTCGAAATAATAGATTAATGGAGAATTCATGGTTAAAAAATAAGGAAAATTTTTGTGTAATATTATTTTATTGAAGAATGTGTGATTGAAAAGAGAAAATAGAATGTATTTTGAAAAAAATGAGAATCAAACAAAGGTTATACGTAAATTTGCCATCTTTATAGATCCAAAATTAGTGATTTATGAAAAAAGAAAGCCTTCCTTTCCATTTTTGCGGATTTTTACCCATATATCATCGTATATGTTGCATTGTTTATCTACAAGAATAAAACTCTTCAAATATTTTGTAGAAGTTGTGCTATATGTACATAACAATTTATATAATGATTTATCAACAGACGATGTGACGATATTTAATTGGATCAAAATCTCATAAATCAAATAACTTCCTCACTTACATTTTAATACCCGATTATTATGTAAAATATTATACAAATAATCATGTAAAAGAAACATTTTTGATTTTGCACATCCACGTGACAAATTTCTACAGCATAAATCAGTTAAATAAATCCTTAATTTGCCTATTTTCAGCCTCCCTACCTAGATATGCTCTACTGGAATAGTTAGCTCTCTCTGCAAAGAACTTAATTCTTCTTCATTAAGTCAATAAAGTACAATTCTTTACTATGCGCTTGTATTTCCCCCATGTATGGAAAATCGATTGAAAAACTTGAAACTCGATCAGATGTGGTGAAAGGTTTAACTCAGAATGGAATATGCCAACCCCACAAGGAAAATTGTCAGCGGGACCTGACCAATGGCTGGTCGATTGTGGCGGTTGACCGTCGACCAGCATTAATCGAACAATCAATCAGCCTTGCTGGTCGACTGTTGACCAGCAAGGCCAGTCGACTCCCTCACCCCCTGTTTTCGTTTTCATTGGAGGAGGAAGATATATATGTTTTATACATGACAAAAATGCGATATGAAGGAAAAAGGAGGAGGAGGAAAATTTCGATGAATTAAAAGAGGAAGTAAGATGGGAGGACATATACCTCTTTCAATATTAATTGATTTTGAATTTTTTGGGAAAATTTATCCCAAGACAAAAGCCTACTTATGAGGTGCCACTTGTATAATGTTTACATCGCTTTATGTCAAATGAACTATTCAACTCGCTTATATTGAAGGTCGAAAAAAAAACTTTAACCAATATAGAAGACGTGAAGATGCTATCCCATGTCGATGAACATCGACAAGGGATAGGGGGGTTAGTGATACATGATGACATTAATAATTATTCAAGATACTCAGTAGGGTGAAAACCTCTTGATATCTACTCCATGTAGAGCACCATCATGAGGCCGTATACCCCCAAAATGCTGTCTACCATTATGAGGTCGTCAACTCCTAAGTGGCCGTCTACTGCTATGAGGCCGTCAACCCCTATGAGACGTCTACCCCCATAAGGTCGTCTACTCCCATGAGGTCGTCTTCCACCAAGAGGCCTATCTAACGCTATGAGGCCGTAGGCGTCTATCCCCATGAGGCCG
The DNA here is from genome assembly GCA_019097785.1 of Fraxinus excelsior. Classification (NCBI taxonomy): domain Eukaryota; kingdom Viridiplantae; phylum Streptophyta; class Magnoliopsida; order Lamiales; family Oleaceae; genus Fraxinus; species Fraxinus excelsior. Next base: position 20,557,893 of record CM032627.1, read on the forward strand.
TCGACCCCCAATAGGCCCTCTACGTCCACACAAACCGTCTGCCATTATGGATCCAATGCAACACTCAATCACATAAATGACAATGTGCTACACAGGAACCGTCCAACGACTAACGTAGGTACAACCAACCATTTGAGATGTGGGGGTCATTCTACCAGAACGTGGGGGAAGTGGGGAGGTTTACGTGGGACACATGACATCAACAATCGCCAAACGCGCGCATAGCAACATGTGCCTATAAATAACTCCAATGTGAGAAATGTCGGTCTTCTTGAAACCCGAACTACGTAAATTCACATTATACTATCTTCCTACTCTCACAAACTGATTACTAATTCTCACGTCGGAAGTACAAAGGGGGAGAAAGCCCCAACCTTATTTTGCAGGTAGCAATTGCTGACTGAAGTAGCCGGACCACAGCATTTGGTAAGGTAAACACGGAGGACAATCTCACAAAACATTTCAGAAGGCTCTAGGGATTAGCTGGAGTTTGTAATGGAGGAACGTTTGGAATCCATTTTTTCAAAAATATTTTTTAACCATACATTCTCTTTATTAAATAATTGTACACGTAGATCGAGACTTTTTCCTTAATTTTTAATCACATATCTCCAACAAAACAATGTGCTAAAATATATTATGGCAAAAAAAAAAAAAATGGAGCTCAAACAAGGGCTCAATATCATCCCTTGTAATCTACCTTCCGCCTTTTCTTTGGTCGCGTCAGGACGAAAGTAAAATTTGATCACAATTTAAAGAAAGCTTGCAACATGAAATTAAAATGCATTGGAAATAACTTGATCATTGATTTCTAAAAAGCAGGACATTACAATAGACGAAAGCAGGAAATTACAATGGCTAGTGTAGGGGGAAAACACTAGTAAGCTTGAAAATATTTGAAAGACCAATATCTCCTATAATAGATTTAGCAACAAAAATCTAAATGATGGGAGTAGACATCATTTGACTCTAGAATCATACTTTTTCTTTTCTATTTTCTAACTATTTTACTAATTAAATAAATATTTACAACACGAGGCTTAAGCAAAGCTGCAGCCTGTGACATTCTCCCTCATTTGTTTTGGCGATGTCCTCGGAGCCATTGAGTATTCTTCTCGTTGTTGCATCCGCTCCATTTGACCAAGTACTCTTGAAGATGTTTCCTAGAAGCTCGAGTAGTTTGGTAGTCAAGAATCTTTTCTGCAACCTTCATTTTTGACCGTTTCACTTTAAGAACTGGTTGTTTCAAATATACAGACTTCTTGCACTGTTTCTGATAGGTATCTGCAGTATGGAGGAGTAACGGCTGCTGGCTAGTAGTAGTTTCAAAAGGACTCTCGTTGAGAGAAGAGCTCTTTCGAACATTGGAACACGTCTGAGCCACATCCGAAAGTTTCACCCGAATTTCATGCGAAGCAGAGGTAAAGTGCTGAAAAATAGTCTCCCAGCATAGAATTGAACTACTCTGTCTGTCCATCTGATCTTCGATGAATGGTAGCATTTGTGCTCAAAGTTGAATCAAGAAGTTTGAACAACTCGGTCCAAAATGTGCCAATAAATCGAGAATCTCGATCATTGACGATAGGCAATCCTCAGTAATTGACAATAGACTTGAAGAAGAGTTGAGCTGTCTCTTCGACTGATACATACTTGGGCACTGTGTTGAACGCTGAATCTTTAGATAAACAATCCATCCCGATGATGATAGTGCCAAAGTCTTCAACTCTTGGCAATCCACTGATGTAGTTCGTCGATCCACTTTCGACTGATTCATTCAGGATGGAAAGGGGCTCCAGTGAGCCTGCATGTTGTGGTAGTGTAGAAGTGTGCTCCACGATAGTCCTACTTCCCAACACTTCTCTCTCTTGCTTCCGAATCTCTTCAAGCTCCGACTGAGCCATACGACATGGTGCCTTGGTGGGAGGTTTGGCACTCGTAACAAGTCCAATCCCACGATCAATTGCCCTCCTCATTGGCAATTTATTTGGTAACACATCCGACATGATGTTTTCGAATTCCTTAAACCTGGTGATAGGTTTTGGAGTAGAGCCAGTTGTCTCTTCGATTTCCTCTACTCGAAGAGAGCACAAAAACGAGGGTTCATTCCTCTTGAAACCCTTACTGTATTGCAAAGTCGAGACGCCTTTCTCGCCAATTTTCCCAACCTGTGTGGGAATAATGAATGGTTTGCTCCCCATCATTATTAATGAGTCAGAATGCGACAACACTGCTGTCTTTGTATCCCGCAGATATTCCAATCCGAGAATCAGATTGAAATCATCCATCTGAACTACCGACAAATTTGTCCTTCCTTTGAATGGACCTACTTTGATCGGCACCAATTGTGCTATTCCCGCTATTGGTTGAGCAGCAGAGTTGATCGCTTTGACTTTCCCCTTACCTCTTTCCAGAGCAAGTCCGAGCCCTTTACTTCGGAACTTGCGAGGTAATTATGCGTGGCACCAGTGTCCACCATAGCCCTGATTGGCTTTCCATTAATCCTCACATTAATGTACATTAGGCCTTTAGCCTTGCAAGTGCGAGCCTTCGATTCTTCCATCTTCGGCTCTTTCAAGGGACCGACGTTTCTTTTAGTAACTCGGTGCGCTAGTGTATTGTACCAATGCGAGAATGCACCAATTACATCCTCGTCTCCTTCGGAGTCGGTGTCGCCATGACGGCTAGCTTGTAGGATATTTTGTTTGGAACTAGAGCCACCACTTGCTAGTTGACAGTAGGCATTCACCATCCGTTTCTAAGGACACTCTGCCACTCGATGAGGTCCTTCATATAGAAAGCATTTCAATCTAGGAGCGACATCAGATCTGCCCTCCTTCGCCTTTCCATGATTCCAGTCATTACTGGAACTGCCGTTATGGTTTCCTTGACGGCTGTTATGATAGTTTCCCTGCGAGTTACTCTGGCGGTTGCCTTAATAGGGTCCTTCCCTATTCTGAGAGTAACGCTCTCCCCCATTTGAGTTCGAGCTGGGTTTGAAAGGTCTCCTTCCACCTTCACCTGATTGACTATTTCCCGAAGGTCGATCCTCTCTCGACTCGGGTTGATAGTCACTTGCACATTCGGCAGCTCCCATAGCCGCGCTCAAATCAGTGACCTTCTGTCTCTGAAGTTCCGTGCGCAATCACAGTTTCAACCCTTCCATGAAGGTGAATAGCTTATCATTCTCTGACATATATCTGATATTCAGCATATGCCCCGAGAAGGCATTCACATACTCCCTGACGGAGCTTGTGTGTTTCAGTTCTCGTAAGGCCCGACGTGCCTCGTATTCCACATTTTCTGGGAAAAACTGAGATCTGATTGCTTCCTTGAGAAGATCCCAAGAATCTATTCGAACCATGTTGGCCTGAATGTCAATATACTTCGTTCGCCACCATAGCTTTGCATCTCCACCTAGATACATGGTAGTTGTTGTGACCTTTCTCGCTTCGTCCTTGATCGACGCTACAAGAAAGTATTGTTCCATATCGAACAAAACGTTCTCAACTTCTTTAGCATCACGTGCACATCCATAGGTACACGATTCTGAAATTCTGAGCCTATGCACCCGCTCATGTGTGATGGCTTGTCCGTTGCCAATCGCGCGTTGAAGAACTAGTAACTGAGTTCTCAACGCTCTTATCTCATCCTGCAACTCAGGTATGATAGCAACAGCTTCAGTCATAGCTGCGCATGCCTCTTGGCATTCATCCAGTTGGATGCGTAATTCCCGATTTTCCATCTGTACCGCCTCGGCTTTATCCCCGAGGTTATCCATGGCAAAACACAACTTAGTGTTTGTCACCTCAATTGCCTCCAAATGCTGTCGAGTGTTCCTCTTTTGAACATCAACCGCCTCTGTGGTGTTTGAGGAATTTGAATCAGTTTCCATAGCTTTCTTAACGAGATCTTGAGCCGCAGCTCTGATACCAACTTTCACGGGTAACCTTTTCTTAGCACAGAAAGGGGACACCGTGCAATAGTAGTTTGCTCCGCTAGACTACCTTCCACCTTTTCCTCGATCGCGTTGGGATGAAAGTAAAATTTGATCACAATTTAAAGAAAGCTTGCAACATGAAATTGACATGCATTGGAAATAACTTGATCATTGATTGCTAAAAAGTAGGACATTACAATAGACAAAAGCAGGAAATTACAATGGCTAGTGTAGGGGGAAAATACTAGTAAGCTTGAAAATGTTTGAAAGACCAATACCCCCTATAATAGACTTAGCAACAAAAACCCAAATAATGGGAATAGACATCATTTGGCTCTAGAATCATACTTTTTCTTTTCTATTTTCTAACTATTTTACGAATTAAATAAATATTTACAACACGGGGCTTAAGCAAAACTGCAGCCCGTGACACCAAGGAGAGTATTAAGTGAAGGTGCACGCGTGATAAGTGTGCTCCAAAAAATCGGCCTAAAGTCGTGTTTATAAAGTGCACGTGTGATAAGTGTGACTTTTGGTTTTTGAGAGATACCCTTTCAGTTAGGATTTCTTCCTTTTCTCGAAAACTCATTCGAGATACAAAATCATCTCTCCCTTTTTTGATAGTGAATGATTCCTTGGTGAAATCTGTCTAGGGAATGATATTCCTTTCATTGTTTAGTTCAGATTAGGATTTGTGGTGTGATTTTGGTGGTTTTTGATGGACACTAACTCGATTTTTGCATATCTATTTAGAAAACAAGTCTTGTGTGTTTTTATCTTTATATTTTGAAACTGATTGTAACATTGGTTGTCGTTTTGGCCATTTTAGTGCAAAAGGAGCATTATCCATTTTAATGGATACTCTATAGGGGATAATGCATTAGAATTATTAATCATTGAACCTCTGTGGTTTCGGTCGAAATAGATCTTGTGTTCTTATTTTGATTTCTATGAAGTTTTACTTTCTGCTCTATTATGTTTTGAGTTTTATTGCTTATAATTGTGTTTCTAGGTGTTCCAGAGGATACCTCAGAATGTAACTGAACACAACTATATAGTATGATAAATAAAATTAAGCTTAAATTAAGTACAAGTTTAACACAGGCTCACTTGAATTACTGTAATCATAAAGAGCTCTTTCAAAGTCGTACACAGTACCAATCTTACGAGCAAGCCGAGATGCATCCACATGGTACTCAACTGAAAAGTTCCAACGGAAAACGACCTCTTCAACAACTCTACATTCATAAAGGAAAAAAAAACACACAATTATAAATGATAGAACCGAGAATGAAGACAAGGGAAAAAAAACTCTTGAAGTCGAAGTTCACACCTTAAAGCGGTGTTACATTTGAGGCTGGCTCTCAGTGATGTAAAAGTTTTCATCAAGACTAGGGAATAAATTTAACCTTTTGTTATTGTAAATAGTTGCCCAATTAGTCTCTACAAAAACCGTCCACATCTCGATCAAATTGCCATGCGTCCCTTATGGAACCATGTGGCCTTTTTTTGTTTTGTTTTCAAATAGGACATCAGCTCATGTTTGGAAAAGAAATTTGGTTTCATTTAGTTTCATAAAGTTGACCAACTTGCTACTTAGGTAATATGTTGGGAACCAAATGATACAATTTTCTCAACAAAATAACTTGATAAGAACAAGAAGGTCAAGAGTCGGAAAACCTTGCCAAGAGTAATAATAGATATGCGTTCACACGGGTGGACATAGACTTTTTATGTTGGGGGCACAATCAAACTTTCAAAAAGTGACGAAAAAATTAAAGTAAGGGATATTTTATTACAATTATTTTCTACATGTTCACATATTTTGATATCGTTCCAAAATTACATGATTTTCAATCTTGTCAAATATATCATTCTCAATATATGTAATCAAACTATCATTCAACCATCAATCTCCGATTCGATTACGCAAACGATTTTTGACAAAGTCATTGTAGAAAATGATATCTCTATTGTAGAAGTAGTCACGGGAATAATTAAGGTTAATGTCACAAGCTTGTAGACTAATGGATACACTTCATGTTTGTTCTTCGCAACCAACTTCTGTGCAAGATCACTAATGCCATATAATCCTTCAAAGTTTTCGGATGTGCGCATGTCAAGAATATATATATATATATATATATATATATATATATATATAATTGATCATCAAGTTCTGAGATATCTCTTGCATCAAAATCAACCGGATAATATTGATATAGTTGAATCACTTTGTAACACAACAGATTCTATTCAGCTCTTCCACAATTAAAAACTAATAGAAACTCAAATACGGGCAGCCATTTGATCTACAATGGAAGATCAAAATCATTTCTGAACTTCACGGAGAAGAAACGAAATTGAAACCGGAAGAATTGGAAAAAATGAACCACCAAGTGAACAAGAAATAGAGATTGTTTCTGACACAGAGATTGAGCACGAAAAACACGCCAAACTTCATTCAGCATTTTATTGTTTTTAATCTTTGAGTGGACAAAATACCTATGGCGTCAGAGGTCACATGCTGGTGAAGTGACCATTTTGACAGAATTTTGAATGGTTTCCATCCGGTCAGGGGCGGAGCCAGAATGATACATTAGGCTGGGGTGAAATTTAAGTTTTTCCAATGAACTTATACCATAAAAGATGCTCTAAACCATGCGATAAAACCAAAATTGGACCCAAAACTGGGCAAAATCATGCTCGGTTAACTGATTATGACAAAATCTTTCAAAACCCACTGAATTGGCCATTCAACTGTAAACCGACGAACTAGTCGCGGTTTGGTGGTTTTCCTGATTTTTTTTCCTTTTTTTAGTTTAAAAAATCTGAACTTCATGAATGGACCTCATAAATTACAATTCAAAGGCCCATAGAAAACTATTGGATGTCATGCTCATTTCATAAACTTTCAATGTGGAATAGTGTCTTTTATAGATGTTCTTCTCTCCAATGGTTTCATGAACTTCCAATGTGTGATGGTGACATAACAAAAAAAAATGTTAAAATGCCATCAAAATCATTTTTCAAGTGTATGTCTAATTAACTACTTTGATTTTGAATCCTAGTTAATTAAATTGTAATATTCACTTTCATCATTTCATTTATTTAATTTTTAAATTTAACTTAAATCGCACTTGATTATTAATATATTAATATTAGATATCATATTCTATGATTTTAAACTATTTTAATTTAACAAAGTAAACTATTTTAACATATTGATTTTTAATTTTTGAACTATCGAGACTAATGGTATGATAATGAATCTAATTAACAAAGATAGATTTACTTTTGAATTATTAATATGAAAATTAAAAAAAATCATCATTTCAGAAGCAAATTCATGGTGAAAAATTAAAAAGAACTAATTTGCCCAACCCAAATATTAATTTTAGTCCAATTAACTTCATTTCCAACCCAAGCTTAAAATTGAAATGATGCACAATTAATCAAATATTTAAACCCAATTAACCAAATATTAATAAAAATTTGCTTTGGGCGGGGGGTAGGGCTAGGCTATAGCCATCCCACCACTCCCTCCGCCCCTGCATCCAGTCGGACTTGCACCAATATTGTAAGTTGGGAAGCTGGAGGTCCAAAAAATTAAATGGGGACTCAAGTGTTCCTGGCAGTAATGTTTGGAGACCTTAGCTGAAAATTTTCCAAAAGAAATGAAGTTAAATACTGCCCATCATATAGTTCATTTTTGAGAGCATTGTTTACTTAACTTGCCATCTTGTGGTCTGTACGAGTATCTATGTAAAATAATTGACATTAGATGATCAAATAATTGACATTGACAATAACTTTGACTAATTTTAAAAGGTTAAAATGGTAATTTTGTATTTTTAATATTAAAATAACCAACATCAAATAATTAAAATTGTCATCTTCTTTTTCTACATCCAACCCACACATACCTACCCCAACCCCCCACCCCAAATCTAGAAACCCGAAATCTGGAAAATCAAAACACAGAATTTCTTGCTTTTTGATTATTTTATCATTTCCTATTGATTCCCAAATCCCAGAATTTATTGCTTTCTGATTTCCAAGATTTGGGATTTGTAGATTTCGCTCTATGTGGTAAATGAGAATTCGTAAATTCAACTCTAAAATGACAGTTTTTAAGCACAAATTAAAATTTAAGATGCTAATGCTCCAATATAGCAAAACCTAGTTAGATATTGTTTCAACTCTCTCTCTCTCTGTCTCTCTCTCTCTCTCTCATTTGTGAAGAACAGAAAATGATTATGTCGATCCTCAAAGAGTCCATAACTGAATCTGCAGAACAGAAAATGATTATGTCGACCCTCAAAGAGTCCATAACTGAATCTGCAAAAAATAATGACCGTACGAAAGAGCTCAAGGAATTTGAAGAAACAAAATCTGGTGTAAAGGGGCTTGTTGATTCTGGGATTGTGAAAATTCCTAAAATGTTCATCAGACGAGATGATGAACTTGCTGGGAATCCAATCATGGCCGATCAAATATTCAAGTTCCAACCATTGACCCAACAAGAATTGAAACTGATCATGATCATTCGTAAGAAGATCATCAATGATTTGGAACAAGCATCGAAAGATTGTGGGGTTTTCCAAGTGTTGAATTGTGGAATCCCTCCGAGTGTTTGAAGATTTCCCAGAATTGGGTTTGTAGATTGGGGGTGGGTATGTGTGGGGTGGATGAAGAATAAGGTGGAAATGAGTTTTTAATTTTAATTATTTGATTATAAAAAAGGTAAACTTACCATTTTAACATTTTAAAATTAGTTAAAATTATTGTCAAAGTCAATATTTTGTTAACTAACTGTCAAACTAATAGAAACCATCAACTCGGACTTCAGCTACGACATTTTGAAATATTTGGTAACATCGGTGACATAAATAAAAGATTTGGGCAAAGTTTGCTACTAAATGAAAGGTTCAATACCGCTATTGCAATTATCCCTTTTTTTTGTCAAAATTTAGAAATGAACATATGTGTGAGTTGAATGCTAAATCGCTAAGTTGGAATTTGTGTTGGGAATTTTACATTTTTATTTGATGTTCTTTATTTTTTCTTTACCTTTTGGATTTTTTTACAATGTTATGTTATTTATTCAAAAGACACCAATCAATTAGTGAAAGGGAAAAAAATACTTAATCACTGTACTCTCAAATCACACAGTCACAATCACGAAAGTACAATTTGTGAGTTTCACAATCATATATTTAATCGCAAATCACACATTTTAATATGCCACAAATTATTTATTGTTAACAATGGTCACTAACATGCTTCTTTTCACCTCACCTCACCCCACCCCACTCCACCACAGTCGACACCATCCAAATAGCCGCCACCACCATAAATCTACAATCCATCACCACCACCATCCTCACTTTAAATCTATAACAATCACCACGTCCACTACCTGCTCCAACTCAAACTCACCACCACTTCCACAATCAACAAACCGTCACCACCACTATCTTCACCTCAAAGAAACACTGGACTACAATAAACTGTCGTCGTGTTCAGCCAATTGGCGATGGTGGCACGAATAGAGAAAGAAGACACAACACCACCTTTTGAATTCCTAATTTTTCGAGAAGCTTTGATGGGGTTATCACACAGTTCAAAGGATAGTGTGTGTGGCAGGTGACATTGACGGTGGTGGTGCAATAATAGGCGGCATATCAAAATTGACGGTGGGCGATAGTGTGTGTGGTGGGTGACATTGGGTGTGGATATGGGAAGAAATGAATTAGGTGTCAAGTGATAGGGATAGAAGCAAGAGATGACGACAGTGGGTAGATCTAGGAAGAACTCGACTAGATGTACAGAAAGAACTTCACCAGAATACACACATTTGTGGGTCCCACATATTTTTTTTAATTACATGGTGGGTCTCGCGCATTTGTGTGTATTCTGGCCAAATTTTGGTGGCCTTCTTTCTGTAATGGGGTAAAAACCATCCAAGAAATGGGGTATGGAAAGAAATGAATTAAGTGATAGGTTGGGGTGGTGTGAGATAGGGTGGAGTGTAGTATATACCTGATTTTTAAAAAGATAAATTTAAATCTTGACTTTTCTGAAATGGAAAGATAGAAATTTGGGATGATTGTAATTTTATTTTATTGAAATAATTAAGATCATTGCACAACTTTGGCCTATTATTTTCTAGATCATTAAGATCTTTTTGGATTAGATCGCAAGATCATAAGATCTTAGCGATTTGGAGTAATCCTAGAAGATTGCGATTCTAAACTTGATTGGGATCGTAGGATCTAGATGAAAATTTTAACGACCTTGATTTAAATGTCTAGATTGTATGGCATGTCTTGCATATAGCATAGTTAGCCGATAAATATGCCTACTCAAAAAGGGAAAAATGCCATTTCGTGTATACCATATGACATGTCTCATAGAGAGTATTAGTCAGCCAATAAATATACCCACTTCGAATGGAAAAATTACCCATCCATCTAGACCGTGTAACATGTCTTGTAGAGAGTATTAGTCAGTCGATAATTTGTCAACTTCAAATGGAAAAATTACCAATCCGTCTAGACCTTGCGACATGTTTGTGGAGAGTATTAGTCGGCTGATAATATGTCCACTTCAAATGGAAAAATTACGAATCCGTCTAGACAGTGCGACATATCTTGTAGAGTGTTAGTCGATGGGTAAATATGTCCATCCAATGCACATTTGGTTGATAATTTTGAACAAATTTGTGAATTTATGTATCCAACTCGTTTATCGTGCCAATTCTCACTACGTAAAGCTCCACCATTCATTTCTCAAGTAACTTAGGTAGACTTCAAGGAGCTTTAAGGATTTTTGCGAGTTTCTCTTCTCCATGCTTCAAGTTTATGCTTTATTCTTGAGTGTTCTTCAAACATTCTTTCAAGTTCTTCAATGGTTGCATTGAATTTGATTCGGTGTTTCTAGAGTTTGATCCATTATAGCGTGAAGTTGCTAGTGAGTAGTTGTTTTTTTATGAAAAATGGATTGGAGTGATTATTGTGATGTTCCGTACGAAATTTCGACCGATCCTTTGTCGAGAGTAGGTCTAGAAATCCAGATGAAAACTCTTTTCTAGAAAATTATACTAGTCTAGATTGTCCAGACGGGCAAACATTGGTGGGGTTTGTTGGTGGTCCGGGGATTTTCTCATTTTATGCGATCGATCCAGAAAGTGCAGGCATTACTATTGATCCGACCGATCTAGATCCTGACAGTGGCTATTCAAGACATAGTTTTTACGAACATAGCTGATAAATGTGTTTTTGCACTCTTATTTAATACCTAAATATGCTTATTATTGATGAAAATAGCGAACGTTGACTCACAATTGGGTAATTTTGGCTTTTGTAGGTCAAGAAACTAAATGAAAGAGAATAAGGCTAAATGAGAGAAAATAAGATCAAAAGTGTACAAGAACATGAAGCTAGGGACCAAAGCACACAAGTTAGAAAGTTGGAGGACCTTGGGTTGTAAATTTTGGAGGGCAAAATTGATATAAAGATCAAAATATGAGGGCTGGATTGTACATGATCAAAACTGAGGGACCTATCGTGCATTTATATGGAGGACTAAGATGGATAAAAGAAAGGAAAAAAAGCCCGTGCTCACGCGCAGGCTTAAAGTGGTGCATGCGCGGAAGGGTGTTTTAATGTACCGAGACCAAAATGGTTACACCATGCGCGCGTGCTAAGAATGCTAGTGCGCGCGCGCTACTTTTTAACTGGGCAAATTTTACATGTTTCGCGTAAATTTCGGGACTTGTTCTACAATTTCACCTGAGACAATTTTGACCCTTTAAATACCATTTTTTGTTCAATTTTAGAGCAAGAAATATATGAGTACATTTCAAAGGGAGAAGAGGCCAGAAGAAGGAGAGAATATCTAACAAAATCTGGGAGTTTGAAAGGGATACTCAAAAGTTCAATCCATCATATCTCCTAAAATATACTCAAGGAAAGGTTTTCTTCTATTTTACAATGAACTAAGTGTTTAATGTTGGGATTTATGGTGTAACTTGACCTAAGTTTCATTAATGTCAATACTCATCATTTAATGCTTTAATTACTATGATTATTGTACATTTATTATTGTGCTTCAATTCTCATCATGTATGTGGCCAATAGATGATTGAGTTAGGTGGTTTGTACAATCATTGAGAGATTGTTGTGTAACTTGACCAAAATAATTAATGTCCTAGGTTATTTTAGGAGATAGAGATATACTCCAAACTCTAGGTGACCCAGTGAGCATTTTCATTACGACTTTATGTAATTGGTTGGATTTTTATCAATATAGAGATATAGTGGATAAAACCAATCAATTATGGTTAAATTCGCTCGAATGAGGTAATTAACTAAACTTGAAAAATCGGGTCTAACATTTTAACTTGATAATTTACATTTCCGATTTATTGAGATATTAAAGAAATGACAATTGACATTGTAAATCACAACTCATTTATAATCTGAATTTCCTTATCTTTCATAGTTGTTATTTTAGTCGATCCACAAATGCGGTCATCCAGGGCCATTGTCGACAGACGATGATTCGATCATGCTCACCTTTCCCTCCGATTCGTCTGCGTTCTCTAACCGGAGTGGTGGCACTTGGTGAATGTCTATTATTTCTTGAAGACCAGACGCACTATGAGAAACTCGATCCAGTAAAGATATCCAAGAACACGATGGCTCAGATTTTCCAGGTACGTTATTTTTTATATACTTCATTATGGATAATCCAATCGGTTGACGCAAACTTATTTCGTTGATTCCAGGCTCTACAAGGCGCCATTTTTCAGAAAAACAAAGTTGTTAGACATGCTAGAAAGGTGCGCTCATTGCAGGATGCAAATGCTTCATTACGTAGAGAAGTTGAAAGTTTGAGGGTTGGGAAGAAAGATGCTGACTTGGCTACTAGAAATGCGATAGATGAGCTAGTCAAGATGGTTCGTGAAAAGCTCACGTTAGAGGAGAAGCTTGTAAACTTAAAGAAATCTTCTGGAGCTCTAGAGAATTGCCAACTAGAAGTTGAAATAGTCACTAGAGCCTTTGATTATGCTGAACTGTGCTAGATGCTTCGTATGCTGAATATGGTAGAAGAGCAGCTTAAAGTCGGGATTGTGTCAGGTGAGGGAGTCAGGAATGCCGATGATGGCCAAGCCTGAACTCTTTTGGTAGCGCATTTTCCAATTGTTCTTCTCGAGTGGCATTTCCTTTCGGACTTATATATCAGTATTTGTACGAGTGTATTTGAATTTATGTCTTTCTAAATTATGTAATATGTAGATTTTTTGGGGTTGTATGCTAAAGTTTGATGAAATATCAAACTTTAGAATTTTATTCGAAGTACAAGAATTTATGATCACAATATTCAAGTAGAAATCGGACTTACTTCTAAAGAGATAGACTCATAGATGCATTTTTACAAAGGATTCGATTAGTCCGATCCATCCAATTTGGCAGGTAATGTTATTGGTTGGCTTGAAGGCTATCCCAGTCGAGTCATCGATCAGATTGGCATGATGGTGATGATAGGACCAAACTTATTTAGATGGCTTGAAGGCAACCGTGTGATCTTCTTCTTCTAGACGGCTTGTTTCTACTAGTATGACCACTTCCATGCCGTAAGCTAATGAGAAGGGAGTTTCATCAGTTGGTATTCGAATGATGGTGCGATAGGACTAAAGGACTCTAGGCAACTCGTCTACCCATTTTCCCTTGGTTTCAGATAGTTTTTTCTTTAACATTTTCATGATAGTCTTGTTGGAAGATTCGGCTTGACCATACTGCAAAGTGGAAAAGTTCAACTTGATATTCCACTATTTGCAAAAATTTGAAACCCAATGCTTATGAATTGTAACCCATTGTCGGTAACTATTTCTTTTGGAACTCCAAACCTACACATCACATTTTTCCAGACAAATTAGATAACCATGAGAGTACCTCGGCTTCAATCCACTTCGTGAAATAGTTCGTGATTGCTAGCATGTAGACATGTTGTCCTGGAGCATTTGGAAGTTTTCCGAGAATGTTCATTCCCCATTTCATGAAAGGCCAAGGTGAAAGAATGGGGTTGACCCATTCGAGATGGAGGTGCAATACATTGGCAAATCGCTAACATCGATCGTACTTCTTAACATGATTAAAAGAGTTGGCCGCATCATTGGCCAATAATATCTAGTGGTGAGTGCATGGTGTGCCAAGCTTTGGGCTTCTGAGTGATTGCCACATTCTCTTTCATGAAGTATGGCTAGGACATATTCGACTTCAGCGTTGTCGATGCATCAAAGATAAGGTCCAGAGAATGATATTTTATACAACTTACCATCTATAATACAAAATTGGCAACTTTAACCTTAGTTCGACGAGCTTCATTCTTGTCGGTGGCAATTTGTCATTTTAGAGGTATCTAACAATCGGCATCATCCAAAATTGTTTCCATCGAATGAAAACTTTTGGTTTCGATCGGCTTTCGAATTGCTGACCATTGTAAGTAGGCCACTAGGATGACCTTGCTTTGTTTCATATTCATAGCTACTCCTAGGCTAGCTAGTGCATCTACTTGGACGTTTTCAATCCGTGGAACTTGAGTGATTTGGAACTCATCAAACTTGTCGCAAAGCTATTTGACTAACTCTAGGTAATATGTCATCTTTACATCTTTAGCTAGAAAGATGCCTTGGATCTGGTTTACAATAAGTTGAGAATCACTGTGGACATTTATTCGAGTGACTCATATATCCTTTGCCAAGATCAACTCGACAATGAGTGCTTCGTATTCTACTTCATTGTTAGTTGCCTTAAATTCACACATAACCACATGTTCTATATGATTTCCTTTTGGTGATGTTAGAATGATATCGAGGCCTGCACCATTGATGTTGCTTGACCCGTCTACCTGGAGCATCCATGTGCCATCATTAGTTCATCTGTCAAGTAAAAAAGTTCTTTTTGGGCTAGGACCTAAGAGTCAGGAGCGAAATCAATGATGAAATCTGCAACTACCTGAGATTTTATGGCAGTACGGGGTGCAAAGGAAATATCATATTCACTTAATTTGGCAGCCCATTTGGTTAGTTGTCCTGATAACTCAGGTTTGTGGAGTATCTGTTTCAGCGGGAATGATGTTACGACAACTACTGAATGACTCTGGAAGTAAGGCATTAGCTTTCGAGTTGCGCTAAAAAGTGACAGAGCTAATTTTTCCAGCTAGCAATAACATGTCTCTGCATCTAGTAATATCTTGCTGACATAGCAAATAGGGAGTTGCTTTCCTTTTTCTTTGCGAACCAAAACTGCTCTAACAACCGTCTTCGATATTGCCAAGTACATGTAGACTTGTTCCCATCTTTCGATTTTAACAAGAGTGGATGGAAATTTAAGTATTGTTTGAGTTGCTAAGCACTTCTTCACATGTTGGAGTCCATTTGACAGTTTTGTTTTTCCTCAATATGTTGTAGAATTTCTGGCATTTCTCGGAAGATTGAGAGATGAACATGTTAAGAGCTGCAAGTTGTTGACCTATGGTTGATCTCATCCTCAATGTTTTTATTATAACAAACAAGATTAATATTGTTTCTAACAATTGATTTTGAGTTATGATAGTTCAATGTTAAAATCTATCGAGTATTGCCAAAATCAACACATCATAAATCAAACTCGAAATGAATAGCAAAGTGAAAGTTGAACATTATCAAATCATTCGAGATGAGAACTTAAAAGATCAACACATCAAGACTATGAAATCAGGCTCATGAACAAGGTGAAAATCGAAGTCAAGTATTAAAGTCAAATAATGAAAGAAATTTCGAAGCAATATCAAAGACTAAGCTTTAGAGATCATATATAAATGTATAACACTTCGATCTTTAGTAATGAATGACAATAGCTCAAAAATTATTTTGTGAACAAAGAGTTATTTTCATATCACTTGCAAAAAATATTTTTAATCAAAAGTAAGATTGATTTTTTAAAGTGATGCAGAACTTATATCACATCTCTTAAAAAAAAAAGGTCAACGGTCAACTGAACGTCCAATATGGCAGTAACGGTCAATATTTTTTACCGTTCTGACGCAATGGCTAGTTGATCGTTCGGTATGTAGCGGACGTCTGGTACAGTGCATCCGGTAGAACAGATTTTTGCCCATTGCATTGCTATAAATACCACCTCTTCTTGCATTCAACATATACACTTCTAAGAGCATTATAGAGAGGATATTTTGAGATAAAATACTTAATCTTTACTTTTTATTTATCTTTATCAATTTATTTTCCTTGTAAAAACTTTTGATTGATTTTATCTTTAAAAATCACGTCTCTCATCAAAGTTTTTCATTTCTCTTCGTGCTTAACTTATTTATATATATCTTAAAAGAGAAATATATTTTTGAAGAAGATTCTTGCACTTACATTACATAAACCTATTTTCTTCTTCTTCTTCTTCATATTGAAACTTTGATTAATTGAGCTAAACTTGTAAAATCATCATATTCATCAAAGTTTCTCATTTTTCTCTTTACACTTAATTTATTATAATCATCCATTAAAAGAGAGATATTTCTTGAGAAGATTTTTGAAATTACATTGTATTTGTCTTTTCATCTTCTCATTGAAACACTTTGATTGATTGAATCTAATTTTTGATTATCATATTCATCAAAGTTTTTCATCTAACACTTGAGCTATCATTCATTACTATTCATTGAAGTGTTAACCTCTCTTAGTACTTAATTTGTTTGTATTATTTATCAAGAGAGAAGTTTCATTGTAAAATCACTTTATTTGAATTGTGGATCGTGTTGAAGTCCCTTAAAGATCAACATTGTATAAGGATCAGTGCTCCTTGTTGTAAGTCACCGTGTGGGTCATATTGAGGTCTCGTAAAGCTCAATAGTGTGGGTTGTGTTAAGGTCCCGTAAAGTTCAATATTGTGTAAGGATCGGTGCTTCTTGCTTATAAGTCATCGGAATCCTTGTGAATGGTTGGATTGTACCATAAGTCAATCAACATAGTGAAAAAGGCCTTGCTCGTGTCAAAGATCTTGGTAATGAGGGACGTAGATTATTGTATTGGATCAAACTTTCATAACTATATCTTTGCACTCTCTATCCCTTTTACTTAACTCTTTTACTTAGTACAAATTACATTGTTTCACTTATTTGCTTACTTGTGTTTAGTTGTCTTTGTTTATTTGCACTTATTATTTGATTGATCTACTTGTTTGAACTTGCTCATGACTATTAATTTATCAACGTGTTTTTAACTTATGTGATTCTAATTAATTATTCGAAAAAGTTTTAAAAATCAATTAACCCCCTCTTGGTTAGCCAATTTTGGGCTTTCAATTGGTATCAGAGCCAGATGCTCAATTTAAAAGATTTCACAATCTTGAGTAATGGTTAACCATATTTTTCATAATCTAGATGGATATTCTACAAATCATCCTCATTTATTTGATGGTACTCATTATAATCATTAGAAGACTAGGATGACGATATTTATTCAATCAATAGATTATAATATTTGAAAAATTATTGAATTTGGTCCATATGTGCCTAAAAATGTTATTAAAGAGGATGGTAAATCGGATCAAATAATTTCTAAACCTAAAGAGAAATATAACGAAGAGGATAAAAGAAAATTGTCTCTAAATGCTAGAGACAAAAATCTACTCTATTGTGCTTTAGATATAAATGAATTTAATCGTATTAGTACATGTGATTCCGCTTATGATATTTGGCATGCTTTAGAAATTACTCATGTTGTAACTAGCAAAGTGAAAAAGACTAAGATAAATCTCTTAGTTAAAGATTTTGAAAAATAATTTATGAAAGAGAATGAATATATTGTTGATATGATTACTCGCTGCATCGATATTGTTAATAGCCTCAAATGATTTGATCATACATTTACTAATGACGAACTTGTAAGTAAAATGATTAGGTCACTCTCGGAAGAATGGAGCCCATTGAGGATGTTGATAGAAAATACCAAAGATATTAACACATATCAATTGGAAGAGCTCTATGGAACTTTGATGACACATGAGTTAAATCGTACCAAGACAAAAGAGAAAACGTTAAAAACAAAGAAGAAGAAAAGCGTCAAATTGCTCTTAAATCCGTAGTTGATGAAAAAACTTCAAACAAAAATATGAATGATGAAAAACTTGATGATCTAGTTCTTCTTGTTAAGAAATGGAAAAGTTTTTGCAACAATCGTTGATTCCAAAAGGAAGAAGAAAATGACAAAGAGAAGAATAGATTTATAAAAAAGAAAGCACTTCAATCAATATGGGATGAGAGTGATGATAATAAAGAAGATGGAAGTCAAGAGGAAATTGTCAACATGTGCTTCAGGCCCTTGAAGATGAGGTAAGTATAAAATAAAAATTTTCTTATGACGAATTATTTAGCTCTTATGATGAATTACTAGAAGATTTTGAAAAACTTGCCTTAAATCACTTCATTCTTAAAAAAGAAAAACTCTTTATTAAAAGATGAACTAAAGAAAATTTTGGAAAAACAAAAGAAAATGTTGATTTTGATTTATTAGTTAAGAAAAATATTTCTCTAAAAGAAAAGGTTGAAGATTTGACGAAAATCGTTCATAAATTCACTGAAGGTAAGAAAAATCTTGATTCAATGCTTGGTGAGCAAAAAATGTGTTTTTGATAAATGGGGAATTTGATATAAACCATTTTTGAAACAAAAGTCTATTGAAAATTTCTTTGTTAAAGTTTCCACTTC
The DNA here is from genome assembly GCA_019097785.1 of Fraxinus excelsior. Classification (NCBI taxonomy): domain Eukaryota; kingdom Viridiplantae; phylum Streptophyta; class Magnoliopsida; order Lamiales; family Oleaceae; genus Fraxinus; species Fraxinus excelsior. The sequence continues at coordinate 20,576,599 of CM032627.1, forward strand.
CCCTATTTCAAATGTTACATGTAATTTTTGCAATAAAAATGGACATGTAGCTTTTTATATTCTATCAAAAAGATATTACATTTTGAAAACAAATATGAGTGGATTCCAAAGTCCATAAACACTAACAATCAAGGACCCGAAGTTGTATGGGTACCAAAGAACAAAAATTGAATTATTTTTTTAGATACCAAGAAAAAATAGAGAGAAAATGGACCTTAGATAATGAATGTTCAAAGCACATGATCGCAAATCAAACTTTATTGTCAAGTTTCAAAATAAAGGATGGGGGTCATGATACATTTGAAGATAATGCGAAAGGAAAAACCAATTACATTGAAATTATTAGTAATCATTCATCTCCCTTTATTGAAAATGTTCTCTTAGTAGATAACCTTAAATGTAATCTACTTGGTTTTAGTTAATTGTGTGACGAATATTATCATATCAAATTTGATTCTTCCAAGTGCCTTATTAAGGATACTACATTAAAATGAATGTTGTTTATAGGAAGCCAAAATAATGATGTTTATGTCATAAACATTGAGTTTGAAAAAGTGAAGAAAATATTTATCACATAAAAAGATATTTGATTGTGGGATAGAAGATTATGTCATATTTGCATGAGCTTACTTTCAAATATTTTCAAAAATTATTTTTATTAAAAGTATGTCATATTTGAGATTTAAGAAAGAAAAAATTTGAGATGTATGGAAAACAAGTAAATAGTTCTTTTAAAATTAAAGTAACACTCTTCCATTAGAAAATCTTTTTGATCTCTCCACATGAATATTTTTGGACCATCTAGAGTTATAAGCTTAAATGGTAAACATTATGATTTCATCATTATTGATGACTTTTCTAGATTACTTGAGTCCCATTTTTGAACCTAGAAGATGAAGTTTTGAATGCATTTGAACATCTTTTGTTCAAAATAAAAATGGACATACTATTACTACCGTTAGGAGTGACCATGATGGATAACTTGAAAATATTGTATTTAATGATTTTTTGCAAAACAATTATGGCTATGAACATAGTTTTTCGACTCCTAGAACTTTTCAACAAAATAATGTAGTGAAAAGATGAACCGCATATTATAAGAAATGATTAGAACCATGCTAAATGAAAATAGCATGACAAAATATTTTTTGGGCCGAAGTCATTGACACTAGTTGTTTATATAGTTTTAATTAGTTGAAAGAAAACACAAAACCCCCTATGATTTTTGGAAAAATAGAATTTCAAATATCGGTTATTTCAAATTTTTGGTTGCAAATGTTTCATTTTGAATACAAAAGAAAATTTTACACTTTTTTTTTCAAATCTGATATTGGAATCTTTCTAAATTTTTTATTGACTAGCGAAACTTATAGAGCATTTAACAAAAGAACTATATTCATTGAAAAATCTATACATGACACTTTTGATGAAACTAACCTTCTTGATCGTGAGAAATGTATTACTAATGATGTAGGATTGAAAACTCTTTTCAAATAAATGACTATTCAAGACCAAAATAAGGAAGATCCAAGAAATGAACACTTCTATGGCTCATCAATCAAAATGGACAAAAATGATCAATGTACTTCCTAAAACATTACAAAATATCGAGGTATGATGAGATCTCTTCTTTACTTAATCGCATATAGACTCGATATTATATTTAGTATGTGATTATGTGCTTGATCTCAACCCGATTCTCAAGAATCACACCTTAGTGCTATGTCATTAAAATATTATGTCTATGATATTCTAAAGACATTAAACATCTAATACTTGATAGATTTTCATATATTCTAAGAGGCTTGAGAATTATCGATGAATTTGAAGTATGTGACTAAATTGAATTCATACGAAATGCTCTCGTATGATTCTACGTGCATAATTGGTTGGAATTTATATAAATTTTATTCAAATGATTTTACGTTTGTCGTTTGCATCACTTATACTTTGATTAATATTTTACTATAAAGTGATGCTTATTCTTTTCTTAAATTTGTATACATTTAGCATCTTGTGCTTAAATGAGGGGGAATATATCATTCTCTTATGATTGATTTAAAGTTTTGATCTTATATACAATAATATTCCTCTCATATGTTCTATCATTTTACTTATGCTAGGAGGAGAAATTGAGTAAGATAAATTATGAAAAGTATTAACAATGGAGAATCTTTTATTGTTTTCTATAATCGTCTTTTGATCTTAAATGCTATACTTTTTTTTTTTGCTTATGTCAAAAAAAGGAAAATGAAGAGAGATGATTATACATGCTTTGATATAATATGTTTTGAATATATAATTATTGATTTGTAAAAGATATGAGAAATATGAATTACATGATAAATTTATAATATATATTCCTTTATCAATATGATATCACTACATTTTTATGTTATTGTTGACTTTCTTTTCGTATTTCTTTTTGTTTATACCAAAAGGGAGAAGATGAATTAGATGATTATGCATGATAGGGAGAATGTTGAAAGGGGGAATACATGTATGTAACTTTATTCCTTATCAATTTGTTTAATTTGTATATTGCAAATTATCTTGTTTGTCATAATCAAGAAGGGAAAAGTTGTTGACCTATGGTTGATTTCATTCTCAATGTTTTGATTATAACAAACAAGATTAATATTGTTTCTAACAATTAATTTTGAGTGATGATAGTTCAATGTTAAAATCTATCGAGTATTGCCAAAATCAACATATCATAAATCGAACTTGAAACGAATAGTAAAGTGAAAGTTAAGCATTCAAGTCAAATCATTCGAGACGAGAGCTTAAAAGATCAATACATCAAGACTATTAAATCGGGCTCATGAAGAAGGTCAAGATCGAAGTCAAGCATTAAAGCCAAATAATGAGTGAAACTTCGAAGCAAGATCAAAGACTAGGCTTTCGAGATCATATGTAAAAGTAAAATACTTTGATCTTTAGTAATGAATGACAATAGCTCAAAAACCATTTTGTGAACAAAGAGTTATTTTCATATCACTTGCATAAAATATTTTCGATCAAAAGTAATATTGATTTTTCAAAGTGATGCTTGAACTTAGATCACATCTCTTAAAAAAAAGGTCAACGGTCAAAGTCAACAGTTAATCGGACATCCAGTATGGAATGCCATACCGGACGTTCGATATGGCAGTAACAGTCAGTTTGTTTTACCGTTTTGACGCAACATCTAATTGATCGTCTGGTACGTAGCGGACATCTGGTACGGTGCATCCGGCAAGACAGATTTTTGCCCGTTGCATTGCTATAAATACCACCTCTTCTTGCATTCAGCATATACACTTCTAAGAGCATTATAGAGAGGTTCTTTTGAGATAAAATATATGATTTTTACTCTTTATTTTCTTTGAAAAAACTTTTGATTGATCTTACCTTTAAAAATCATTTCTTTCATCAAAGTTTTTCATTTCTCTTTGTGCTTAACTCATTTATTTATATCTTAAAAGAGAAATATATTTTTGAAGAAGATTCTTGCACTTACATTGCATAAACTTATTTTTTTCTTTTTCTTCTTCATATTGAAACTTCGATTAATTGAACTAAACTTGTAAAATCATCATATTCATCAAAGTTTCTCATTTCTCTCTTAACACTTAATTTATTACAATTATCCACTAAAAGAGAGATATTTCTTAAGAAAATCTTTGAACTTACATTGTATTTATCTTTTCATCTTCTCATTGAAACATTTTGATTGATTGAATCTAATTTTTGATTATCATATTTATCAAAGTTTTTCATCTAACACATGAACTATCATTCATTACTATTCATTGAAGTGTTAACCTCTCTTAGTACTTAATTTGTTTGTATTATTTATCAAGAGAGGGTCTTCATTGTAAAATCACTTTATTTGAATTGTGGGTCGTTTTGAAGTCCCTTAAAGATCAACATTGTATAAGGTCGGTGCTCCTTATTGTAAGTCACTGTGTGGGTCATATTGAGGTCCCATAAAACTCAATACTGTGGGTCGTGTTGAGATCCGTAAAGCTCAACATTGTATAAAGATCGGTGCTCCTTACTTGTAAGTCACCGAAAGGTTGTAAAGGGTTGGATTGTACTATAAGTCAATCAACATAGTGAAAAATGCCTTGTTCGTGCCAGAGAGCTTGGTAATGAGGGACGTAGATCATTGCATTGGATCGAACCTCCATAACTATATCGTTTGCACTCTCTATCCCTTTTACTTAACGATGTTACTTTGTGCAAATTACATTGTTTCACTTATTTGCTTACTTGTGTTTAGTTGTCTTTGTTTATTTGCACTTATTATTTGATTGATCTATTTGCTTGAACTTGCTCACAATTATTAATTTATCAACGTATTTTTAACTTACGTGATTCTAGTTAATTATTCGAAAAAGTTTTAAAAACCAATTTACCCTCCTCTTGGTTAGCCAATCTTGGACTTTCACAAGTCTTCTAGTAATCCTCTGAACTTCCTTAATGCAAGTTGGAGATTGGATGTTAATGACTAATTGGATTTGATCCGGGTTTGCCTCGATTCTCTGCTGGGTTACTAAGTAACCTAAGAACTTGCTAGAGGATACTCTGAATGAACACTTGGATGGATTGAGTTTCATGTTGTACTTTTTTAGAACTTTGAAAGATTACTTCATGTGGTCTATATGTTGCTCTGCAATCAAGGATTTTTCCAGCATGTCGTCGATGTAGACTTCTTTGGATTTTTCGAGCTAATCAACAAACATACGATTCACTAGCCGTCGATATGTTGCTCCAGCGTTCTTGAGCCCAAACGGCATGACCTTGTAGCAGAATATGTCTCGCTCTGTCATGAAGCAGTTTTTTCTTGTTTAGTTGGGTACATCAGATGTTGGTTGTAGTCGGAAAAGGCATCCATAAAGCTTAGAATCTCATACCCAGTCGTTGAGTAGACCATCATGTCGATATGTGGAAGTGGAAAGCTATCCTTCGGACATGCCTTGTTCAAGTCTATGAAATTGATACAAACTTTCCACTTACCATTCTTTGTTTTCACAATGACAACATTAGCGAGCCAGTTTGGGTAATAGACTTCTCGTATGGAGCCAGCTTCTATAAGTTTTTGTACCTCTTCATTAATAATGTGGTTTCGTTCAGGAGCGAACCCTCTTCGCTTCTATTTGATCGAAATGTATTGGGGATCGACGTTCAATTTGTACATCATTATCTTTGGGTCAACATCGGTCATGTCTGTGGGAGACCAAGTAAAACAGCCCTGAAATTGGAATGTTTTACTCTGACTCGATGTTCCATGAGAAACTTAACAAGGTGTTACTTGAGCATTGACTCTAACCTTGCTCCCACTTGAGTTTTGTGTTCTGGAAAGTCGGGATGGATTTGTACTTCATCTAGCTCTTCCACATTTGGACGATCTGGGATAACGAGCTAAAATTGCTATAAAGGACATTGATCAAAGTGAAGTGAATTTTGGTAGCAGTCTCTAGAATCCCTTTGGTCGCCATAAATCTCCCTTATTCCCCATTTGGTAGGAAAATAGAGTACTTGATGAAATGTCGATGGTACAACCTTCATTTCATGGATCCATGGTCTCCCCAAGATAACATTATATGTTGATAGACTATCCATTACGAAGAATCGAGTGTGGAGGTTAACTTTTTCTGCATAAATAGACAGCACAATCTTACCCAAAGTATTCTTTTGTTCACTACGAAAATCGATTAGCACTGTCGTTTGGCCCGTAATGTTTTTTTTTTCTGGAATCTCCATAGCCTTAATGGTTTTATAAAAAAAATATGTTTGCACTGCTGCCATTATCTATCAAGATGCGCTTGGTCAAGCATGTGGCAATGTTCAAAGATATGACAAAAGCATCATAATGTGGATTGAGTAGCTGCGTAGCCTCAGAGGTCATGAAGCTAATGATCTGTGGTGAGTCTAACTCGCTTACTTGGTTTAGACTCTGGCAAAAATGAGTTCCTCAACGCGCATGTCTCCATGCCATTGCCCTTGTTACCCGCTAACTCCTAACCTTCTGGTGATCAAGTTAATAGTTCTATCATGTGTCGGCGCAATCGCTAGACTTGATCCTTGCTTACCATGTGGTTGATGTCATCTGGAAATATTCTCTTTTCCTTTTTCAGTCAGGAGGTCTATAAGATATCCTCGCTTCAACAACTCCGCCACTCCCAATCTTAAGGTAATGGAATGGTCGTGGTTTGCGTAAAACTCGCACCACTTAGTCTTGTCAAGTTGGTCACTAGAGCTTTTCATCTTTCCGGAGCCAATTTACTGCGCCACCCATCTCCTTCAGTACTACAATTAGTTTTGTTGGTTCGATTGAAAGGTTGTATTCAGGGATCCCAACATTTGTCCTTACAAGAGGGCGATCAAATGGTATGGTAGCTCTTTGCGCTTAGTGTCCCTCATATCTGGATGAGAACAAATACTTGTAGGTCGTTTTTCAACCCTGCTTTGTCGTCGCGACTCTTCTTCAGGGGGTTTTGTCGTCTGGTGAAATTAAAGTTAGCATCTCCTAATTAATCTGGCCCATGCTTTAGTTAAAACATCATCCATTGTACTACATGGATATTTGGTCAGTTCCTTATACAAATCAGTGTTCGGGAGGAGCCCCTTTCAAAAGCAGAAACAACAGTTTGTTGGTTGCAGCTAGGAATGGAGACTTTCTCCCGGTTGAATCGTTCGACAAATTCACGAAATGATTCGCTTCTCCTTTGCACTATACGATAGAGATCGTTAGACTGCTTCTCAAGTTTTCTACTGCTTGCAAACTGCTCAACAAGAAGTATCAGTTAGTTGTGCAAACGAAGGTATAGAATTATTAGGAAGGTTTGTATATCATTGTAGGCCCGCCCCACAATATTGGAGCCGAACCCCTTATACATACAAACCTCGCGAAGGTTTGTCTGTATTGAGCTATGTGATCGTTCGTATTAGTAATCCGTCGTACAGTTTTATGTTAGTGAAACTAAACTTTTTGGGCATTTTCACTAGGGCAATTCGTCAACAAAGGGAGAGTTGACGAAATAACTTGCTACACTCATTTTGATTAGTGCAAGCACCCCAGGGATACGTTGAACAATGGCTTCGATTGCTGCTAACTTTCGTGTGAACTTTGGATCTTGTCCATTGGTAAGCTGTGGTTGTACATCTTCCAACCTTCCGTTCAGCGGTGTGGCGAATTGTACGTTCGAACCAATGGTCCTAAGTCCATTTTGGTGAAGTGAAGGCATTGGTCTGAAGGGAATATGGGAACGGGACGGACATACAAAAGTTGGATCGGGTGCCAATGATTCTACCCTTTCTTAAAGGTCTCGATTCTCCACACGAATTACAGCATTCTTTGTTTCTAATCTCTCCAATTTCTGTGAATTCTGCTTTGTCAACACAATGAGTTAGGCTAGTTGTGCAGTTACTTCGCCAAGCAGAGCTGTAGATTGAGAGTGTGTGGAGGCAGGATAAACAACATCATGGTGAACAACCGTCGGCTGGAGTGGCTGGGCCGAATGGGCTAACTATGTAATGGTTGGTAGAACGATGATATGACTTGAGCCGTCTTCCTGTTACCTTGTTGCTTCCACCTAGTTAATCATTCATTCCACTCCTCGACGAGTAGTTTCGTCCAAAGCGTAATCAGTAGAGTCATCCGTATGATGGATTTCAGAAGTTCCTGAAATGGTGATTGATTTATAGTAATGGTAAGAGCTTCGTTCTTAAAAATAACTCTATGGCCACACAGTGGGTGCCAAATTGTAGACAGTGGATTTTACAATTGAGAAAATCCAATCGGTCATTCCACCAGCAATTTTGTGGAAAAGTAGAACGAGGAAGAAAGACCGCAAAAGATCTCAAGAGGACACTTGTGTGGTGCCAGCCGAAGATCCTCGACTGTCAAGTCAGAAAAGCTCTTCAAGGATTATAGGAATACTAGACCAAAAGAAAGAAGAAGTAACTTAGAGTAGAATAGTTTTTTCTTATCTACCTGAACGTAAAACTGACCACGGAATTTATAGCAGTAGGATAACTTTCTAGGCAGGATTGACTAGAACTTTGTGAGATTTTCTGGTTGGTTGGAACCGAATATGATAAAATTTATTCGGTTGAGATACTCTAGCTGTTTTCAGATAACTTCTACTTAACCTGATCAAATCATAGCGGGATTTATCTTGAAGATAAATTATTATGGATTTGAAGTTGACACGTGGGTCTTGGACCGTGTATTTGACACGATCAACATAACGAACCGGGTCAATAGATGCCGCGTTTATGAAAGGGATGTGGGGCCTTATTTTTTGACTTGATTGTTGGGCTTGTGGAACAATTTTTACCACTACAATTTTCATATCGAGAATTATTTACAGATTAAGAGATATCAAAGGGGATCTTTCCCAAACTAATCCTGTAATCCTCATATATCTATATATAAAGGTTGGTTTATTAATAATATACAAGAAAAGCATTTCAAATTTTCTCTCTATCAATTGCAATATTATTTTATTTGATTGAATAATTTATTTCTCTTTTTAATCTTGATGTTCCGCCAATTTTCATTTCTACACGTCTTTTTTTTCGAGTGTTTGCTACCATTATGTGACATGAGAGTGATCATGTACGAAAATTAATAATATACCACTTCCAAAAGTAGCTCGTAATGTTCTCCTTCGAGATCAGGTAGGGGTGGGCCAACCCTGGCTCCGCCCCTGAGATCATGACCATTTATCATGACTTTTACTTCTTACATACATTGATATACCTCTGAATTTTATTTGTTCAATAAACTGTTGTCAATAGAATTGTTGAGGAAAAACAAAAGAAATTTCATTGAAATCATTTTCAAAACTCAAAAAAATTCAATTTAACAATGAAATAATATTTCAATTGTATTGAATTGATACTAATATCTAATCTACATAAACATTGATTCCAAAAATAAAGGGTTAAAACTTGAATTGAGAGTAAAAAAGCTAAGGTGAATAAATGATTTTTTTTTTTAATTTTTAACCGTGAACTAGCAGGTTAGTTGAATCGGTCAGTTATAGACTTATAACTATTAACAATCATGCTACATATACATTTTTTTTACATCATTTTTTACGTTATGCCACGTGGCGATACATGGTTGGACAATTTTAAAGAAAAACAAACTTCCACCAAACACTTTTTGAATTCCCACACAATGTACACCAAAATATAATTCATGGAATGTGCACTTAGCATTATTCATGGCACTAAACATGCCAATCCAGGTCAGCTCAGGCCTGTAAACATACCATCTTGAGACCTCTCTGAAACTGGCCGGGTTGACTCAATCGACACCACTGATTGGCAAATTGAATCCGAGAAAACAGACCACAGAGCTTTTCAAAGACAACCCATATATTTCTTGAAATCATGAAGAAGAGAGAGAATAGCTTTCCTAACAAATAGCTTTGAAATTTACAATGATACAGAAGTTGAAGACAATGACGGCTAAGAGAATAAACAACAATTCACAATAATGCATTGATGGTATAGGAGAATATTCACACATTCAGTTGAGCACATGTACATTTGAAACGGGAAAGATCCCTACAATGAATAATAAACCAAAAGATATCTTACTTGTACAAATGAACTTCTGACTCAAGATTCAGATCAGGTCGCCACCACTGATGAATACCATGAGCATCTATGAAATCTTGCGATGGAGTGCGATTAACCATCAGATTAGCTGAAGGAATAAGATGCAGTGGCTCATCCGACTCCTTACCCATTGCATTCAATAACAGACCCCCAATAGAGTGTTGGGTAGCCAACCTTTCTATACCTCCTATCCCAATTTCCTCCATCTTTTTCCGGTGTTCGAAGTACCCTATGTACTCTGAGCAAATATGATCATCTGGGTTGATAAATAGACATGGCAACCAACAAGACAAAGAAACAAATGAGTCTCCTGACCGATTTTTTGTGTCCTTATGTTTCATAGCAAAAGCAAGTCCAGCCGTAATCACACTGCCTGCAATTCTTATGCCATGTTTCATCTTTTCGTCCTTGATTCTCTCAATTGGAGCCGAAAAGAATGGCGGGTTGAACAAAAATGCGTCAAGAAAGATGCCACTCTTCGCCATATTCTTCCCGGCAAGCATTGCCATGGCTGACCCTAGTGAATGGCCAGCTAACCAAACACCGGAATTTCCAAATGTGGCCACCACGTGTCGGACAGCTTGTATGGCTATCTCGAAGCGAGATGTCACATGAAGACCATTTCGAATAATGTGGATATCCAATTCGAGGTCTCGTGAAAATGCATCACCCTTGGTAATAGTGCCTCGAAAAGCGACAACGTATCGAGGGGCTTGTTGTGCTGAAGGGCTGTTGTCTGATGCAGTGCAACTGAGTTCATAGATTGCACCAAAGACAGAAGAATCGGCATCATCAATAAGTTGTCTGTATAGCTGAAAATTGAAGAACTTCCACCAAGGAGGGGCAAGGGCTTCGCTTCCTTCACGCTTCTCCTGATGATCCCGCTCCAAAATGTAAACGCTCTGAACCAAACTAGCTGCAACAGACCTTCGGTGACTGACATTTGTCCTGCCAAAAACAGCATACAGGATCAGGTGCATGTGTAGCTAAACTAAAAAAATATTTAAGAATTTAGTTATAAGTAAATAAGTTTAACTAAACATGATATGTTGGTAAAAAATTGGAAATAAGTTGCACATTTTGAAAGGAACCCCTACCTTACTATTTAAATAACTTCTTGTGCTCATAAGAAAAAGTAACTTATTCAAACATGCCTAGAAACAAAGTTACTCAAAAGTAAGTTTAAGTAACTATAAAGCATAATGAAAGGTGCAGCAGGTCTTTAACTGTAACAATTTCATTTTTGTTCTTAAAAGACTTTTCCTTGGTGAAATTTTGAAAGAGCAGTATGCAGGCATAGGAGAGAATTTCCACTACAAAAAATTGATATATCTCAGACTGAAGAAAAAACGTTTTCTGTAAGTTATATCAAGAATTGAATATAGGAGGAGGTCACTTTTAGATCGTGTTCTTAACATCGTGATGCAATCATATCACATCTCAACCGATCATGCATCTTTATAGGCTTTCACAGTTTTGATTTAAATATTTATAATGATAACATGCGCGCTTTAGGGCGCCCTCAAGATAAGTTTTCAGATACCGCTATACAATTACACTCGTTCTTGCTCTGGTGTCTCACTCAAATGGTGTCAAGCAGATTAGGAAATGGCTGCTTAAGCTTGGTGGATGTTCTCTGAATTAAATAAAATCTTCTGTGTGCCATATTTGCAGCGTAATAAGTCCCCAGATTACTTATCATTACTGTTATCTTTTGTTTCATTATTCTTAAATGCAATGTCTCTATAATCCATATCCTTAACAACTCAGATACTTGCAAACATCATAAAGTGTGAATTTCATACCAGTCAACTGTTGTCAGATGCAAGGGTCCTGAATGATCGAAATTCTCCCTCTCCGACTCCGAGCCCATTTTTTATTATTAGCTTTGTACTTTTCTCTACTCAGATCTGCACAAAATTATATGAAAAGATGTCACAAGCATTCTAATCTAGTATAGATTTAATTACAAGGTCGGGTCAATCATAAGTCAAATCATAACCAAGAGAGGAGGGCATAACCATCATATTAGTACAAAGCATATATAAAATAACAACTACCAATAAATTAAGTCTTATTTCCAATAAAAGTGAAGTTGGCCACATCAAAGTCTTTCTGACAACTTAGTTCGACCAACACTACATATACTCAAAAGTCTAATGAAATCTAACATCATGCAACCAAATCTCTCTCTTCTAACTTGTTCAACTAGCCCCATTGTTCAGTAGATTAGAACTTTTTTATGTGTATGCAAAACATAACAAACCGTCATGTCGTTCCTCCCTTAATTTATCCTTAACCTGTATACCACATCAGGTCGGAGTATATCCCCATTTCTTATTTTTATCTTTTGTATTATGATAACACATTCATCTTAATATTCTACTATATTAATCTTCTGAGAATTATCCTTCAACATCCAAACCCTCAATACCGAAGTATAATTCATCTAATAACCATAAATAAAACTTGTCTTTGAACTTTAACAATATAAGGACCTAAGCACATACTCGACACAAGCCAATAGTAATAATCATCGCGACTGCTTCATCATATATATCCCTTTTTCTTACATAGTTAATAAAACTCAGTTTTCTCATAGCACCTGACATAGCTCTTCTGTAAGTACCCTACGATTTGCCTTTCTAAATCAATAAAAATAATAAGAAATCATACTTCTTTTCAACATGTTTTTCCATCCATCTTCAAAATACATAAAGACTTCCATAGTAGATCTTCCCAACATAAAATTAAACCAATACCTTTTTAATTACCTCTTAGCTATATATTCCACATCTCCATCTTTCCTGAAAGCCTCTAGCTTCCATTTTAGGAATCAAAAAGAGTAACAAAATAAAAGTTTTACTATGACAGGAATTTCAAAGGCCAGCATAATAACTTGATAATGGTGTTCAACTTTTAGATGTTTTGTTCAATCAAAACACTAAGTCACCAAAATTATATTCTAACTAAGAATAAGCATTATTTTTCAGAAAGCTCATACATTCTTGCATTTTTTGTTTTTTATTTTTTGAAAATATTGCACTTCAATAGCTAACATCATAGTAAGCATTTAGTTTCCTTTGCAAAATAGCTCATGAGAAAGTAATTAATATTAACCTAGTAACCTGCGTCGAGGTCGAATGTCCCATTTGACTTTAACCTCCAAAATAATCCAGTTAACAAAATCAATCAAAGAATTTAGGCTCCACTTTTTTCCTAAAATCACCGACCCTCCTACTGGAGCTGCGTGTCTTGTCAGTCACCAACACCTGAAGACACGTCTACAACATGCAACTTGGTGTATCATGAGTGAAAAGTTACACGAACTTTCTATCTAATATTAATTATACACATGACACTACACTTATCCAACACACAATGTGGTGTATCACACACGAAAGTTCGAGGAACTTCAAGTCGAATTTTTTAACACCTACTATCCATTTTTCTTTTCCTAGTAGTAGTTATATGTAGATTCACTGATAGTTATTCATATATATTATCTAACAAATAGCTACGAATCAATTTAAAGGATTTCACCAACAAAAATAAAAACTAAAAAGGATTGATTGAAAATAAAATTAGAAAAATAAAGATATAATATATAAATGTAAAGAATTTAAATTAACTTTCTTTGTTGAAAAATCACGTGACTACTTATCCATGTCCATTCTTCTCATATTCAATGTAAAACTTTATGCTCAACTTTTTAATTTTTTTTCCCGTTTCGACAAGAAACATTGTCCTAACAACATTTTAGAACGAAAAAACTTCATATCAATCCCCAAAAAAAAAAAAAAATGAGTTACACAGTCACTTTCCAGATGTATCACCCACTGCCATTGCCAACCACCACTGCCCACAACAAAATCTTTTCATTATATCAACTATAACCGAATACGAAAAACCATTTTTCATGTAAATAATTACCACGGAAAGTATTTTTCCTTTAGACAAACCGAGTATCAAATACTACTACTAAAAAATCAACGGTAAGCAACACACATACGAGTCATAATTAAAATCTGGGACCAAAGTAAATAAAATAAAAACCAAATTAACATTAATAGACAGAAGAATTTGACATTTACATTAATAATAATAATAATAATAAAACACAATGATTTAAGAAAAATATATAGCACTGCATACCTTACAAAATTAATTCAAAGAAAAAATTATGAAAAAAGATTACCTTTAACAGAATGTTTATTTGCAATTGAAGGGAAGATGAGATCTGAAGAGATCAGTTTTCTCGGTCTGTTATTATTTTTTATTTTTTTCTTTTGCGTGTGTATAATTTTCTCTGTTTTCTGTCTTTATCAAACTTTGATAAAGGGTGTTTTAACCGTAGTCTCTCTTGGATTCGAGCGAATATTATTTATAGGGGCCCGCCATCTCCCTTCTAGTCTTGTAGATTAAGGAAATTGACACATATTAGCACTAAAATAGGGTATTCAAAGAGAGCCCCCATTTTCATCTCTCAAATATCTATCCATTTTTTAAATGCTTATTAGCACAAAACGTCCCTACGTTTAACAGTTAGAGTGCAAAACATCCCAACGTTTCATTTGTTTTGCATTTTCGCCCCATTTCAACGTTTCAGTGTTAAAAACATCATTTTCACTATTTTCAGTGTAAAATGACTAATATACCCTCAAAATTAAATAAAACAAAGAAAATGAAATGAAAAATAAAAAAAATAAATTGTAATTATACTCTCAAACTTTTTAAAAAGTGCAAGTGAGTTCAAAAGTCTTATTAAAAGGCTTAAGCACAAAACGTCCATACGTTTGACACTTAATGCGGAAAATGTCCATACGTTTCAAACATGTTTGTATTTGCCTAATAGCACAAAATGTCCCTACGTTTGACACTTATTGCGTAAAACGTCCTTACGTTTCATTTTTTTTTACATTTTCGTGGCTTATTAGCACAAAACGTCCCTACGTTTGACAGTTAGTGTGCAAAACATCCCAACGTTTCATTTTTTTGTATTTTCGCCCTCATTTCAACGTTTCAGTGTTAAAAACATCATTTTCACTATTTTTTAGTATAAAATGACTAATATACCCTCAAAATTAAATAAAACAAAGAAAATGAAATGAAAAAAAAATTGTAATTATACTCCCAAACTTTTTAAAAAGTGCAAGTGAGTCCAAAAGTCTTATTAAAAGGCTTAAGTACAAAACGTCCCTACGTTTGACACTTAATGCGGAAACGTTCCTACGTTTCAAACATGTTTGTATTTGCCTAATAGCACAAAATGTCCCTACGTTTGACACTTATTGCGTAAAACGTCCTTACGTTTCATTTTTTGTTACATTTTCGTCATTATTTCAACGTTTCATTGCGAAAAAAATGTCATTTTCACTATTTTCAATGTAAAATGACCAATATACCCTCATATTTAAATAAAACAAAAAAGGAAAATAAAAACAAAAATAAATTCCAATTGTGCTCCCAAACTTTTTAAAAAGTGCAAATAAGTTCAAAATTTTTATTAAAACATTCAAATTATTAGTCTTCTCCTCCTCTCTTAGCCTTATTCTCCCTCCACCACCTAAACCACCAGGCCCCACCACCATTCAAACCATCTCGCCTCCCTCTACAATCCTGGGGCTGATAGTTGTGGCTAGCATTAACGGTTTGAATGATAAGGTCTGGTGGTTTAGGTGGTGGAGGGAGGATAAAGTTGAGAGAGGAGGAAAAGACTGATGGTTTGAATGTTTTAATAAAATTTTTGAACTTATTTGCACTTTTTAAAAAGTTTGGGAGCATAATTGTAATTTATCTTTATTTACTTTTTTTGTTTTATTTAAATATGAGGGTATATTGGTTATTTTATATTGAAAAATAGTGAAAATGATGTTTTTCCGCAATGAAACGTTGAAATAATGACGAAAATGTAAAAAGAAATGAAACGTAAGGACGTTTTACGCAATAAGTGTCAAACATAGGGACATTTTGTGCTATTGAGCAAATACAAACATGTTTGAAACGTAGGGACGTTTTCCACATTAAGTGTCAAACGTATGGACGTTTTGTGTTTAAACCTTTTAATAAAACTTTTGGACTCACTTGCACTTTTTAAAAAGTTTGGGAGTATAATTCAATTTATTTTTTATTTTTAATTTCATTTTCTTAGTTTTATTTAAATTTGAGGGTATATTGATCATTTTACACTGAGAAATAGTGAAAATGATGTTTTCCACACTGAAACGTTGAAATAGGGGCGAAAATGTAAAAAAATGAAACGTTGGGATGTTTTGCACACTAACTGTCAAATGTAGGGACGTTTTGTGCTAATAAGCCATTTTTTAAATAGTGTAATTTACTATCACAATTTTAAGAAGGATTAATCTATTTGTACACAGGGTGTCTCCTCACACGAGGGAATGGCCCATGATTAATAAAATAATCGTGCCCCCCCCCCCATATTGTGAGGGGCACAAGTGAGACCGGGTACACATGGGTGTAATTCTCGTGTACGTCTAGCAAAACTCTTTTTGGGAACCAATATTCTATTTATATCCACAGTGCGTGTGACTGTGTGTGTGTGTATATATACATATGTTATAAAATTAAAGAAATAAAAAAAGAAAAAATAGAGTCAAACTCAAGTATGTATTTTATTGATAAACAAAACCCATATTTATAGGGTTTAAAATGAAAATTACAATTGAAATGAATTAGACTCTCTAAATTAGATAAAAATTATCTATGCATGATGATAAAATTACATAATCATCGATATTTATCTTATTGTTTTACAACACTTACCATTTGATAGTGGTTGATGTAGAACTCTAAATTTAGAGGGTCATAATCGAACTTGAAAAGAAGTTGAGATAAATTTTACAATTGAAAATTTACGTCCAAAAAATATACACCGTGTAATTTTGTATCCGAAAATTTACATAGAATATGACTTTTTCGAATGGAAAATTTCGAAATTTTTTGATGTCATATTCCATAAAATGATGAAAATTACATTGAGAAATTTGTATCGCAAAAAATATTAAATGCTAATGAAATAATTGATTTTTTTAAAAATGCGAGTTAGATGTATTTCTTTAAGACTCACGTTTAACGTATTTTTAACTATTTTCGATATATGTTTTGACTATTCGATATGCCCATAATGTAGTTCTCGAAATAAGTTTTGAAATGTCACAAGCAATTTGTAAATTCGATTAGCGTACAATCGTCAAAGAATTTTAAAATTAACATGTTATCGAAATTCAAGTTTATTGTGATTTTGTCTCTGTTTGTTGGAGGTTAAAATCAAATTTTTAGTAAGTTTCGATAAAAGTTATAGATTCCTTGAGATATGTTATTAAAATTAATTGTTAAGTTTGATTAAAATTAAAATTAAAATTTCAATCGATACCAAATATGATTTTATAAGAATAATAAAAAAAATAATAACAAATCTCCAAAGTTGGGGGGCACGTGCCCGTCCCGGATCCCCTGGGTCTGCCAGTGCCATTTGATGATTATTTACACTATAATTATCTCATTCTAACGTTATTTGACAAAAATTCGATTGGAAAAAAATATCAGCAAACAAAAAAAGAGTACAAATAATTTAAAGTAATAAATTATTGCCTCGTTAAAACTTTGTTAAGAAAACCCAATGAAATAAAACTTGGTCAAAGGAAAAAGAGTGCATCTACTCTCACTGATTTCAATTCTTGTATCAATCGATCCATGTCTTGTATGCTAACGTCTTCAATATTGATATCTTGTATGTCAGTGTCTTCAAATAACACAATCTTCGTACGAAATATTTATCAATCTTTGATGACTGTAGTAACTTAATGATTCGAAAAACAACTCTTGTTGATCTCTTCAAGAGTTTCATACGTATCAAAATATTATTTTAAGGGTAAATGTTTTGTATGTTATGGACATTCA
This sequence comes from Fraxinus excelsior, assembly GCA_019097785.1. Classification (NCBI taxonomy): domain Eukaryota; kingdom Viridiplantae; phylum Streptophyta; class Magnoliopsida; order Lamiales; family Oleaceae; genus Fraxinus; species Fraxinus excelsior. The sequence goes on from CM032627.1 coordinate 20,594,146, forward strand.
TCACGTAAAGAATATGACTTGTTAAAATCTTATTAGGAAAAAAATCTTGTGGAAAAAATCTTAATGAAGGAAAAATGGTACATTATTCTTTTAAATACGTCACAAAAGTTACATCATTAAAAAACATAGCTACGAAAATCCAATGGGACAAAACTTTGGTCAAGAAAAAAGAGTACAATGCGTATTCACTCTCCTTCACGCATATTAAATCCTTCCATAATAGTATCAAAACCATATAAAATAAATTGGATATAATCACATTTATTGTTTGCATTGTCAAACCGATAGAATAGAGATTCATAATTAAATCCACCACATGATAATTTATCTATTATATGAATCTTCGCGAAATTCCTTATGTCAAGAGTCGTACATTTTATATCACGACTTTACTTTTTCCTTTTTCTTTTCACAGAAGTATACTCTTTTAGGTGTTCAAACTGTAGATCCAGAAACTTCAGGTTTCTCTAATAAACATAATTTGCTAGGATGTCATTTTATTTGACCAATCATTATTTCGATCATATGTTTCGACAAATTTGTTTCGTTTTCTCGTTATTCATAATATGATGCAGTACATCATGTACAAAAGTATTGTTGATAAGTTTTAATTTTCTATTTTCAATTATATTTTTCCCATAATGACATAATTTATTGAAATATCTCAATTTTCAATATTATGTCTAAATACTCATCCAGAGTATAAGCTTATTTAATATGACTATCTTTATTAATTGCTTCATTTTTGTTTGAAGATTTTTATATTATAATCGAATATCATTACATTTCAAATGTGCCATGCATTTATCAAATATTATATTAACGAATTGTCGTTCAAAGAGTCAGTTGAAGTTGGAGCATTTAATGCTAGTGTGCGAGTATTGTTAATCTATTTGATCAGTAAGTGCGTCTAAATAAATTATCTTTCAAACTTCTTGTTCAAATGATCTTTTGCGAGGATTTAGATAATGATACATTTGTACATTATTTCTAATTTCTTAATTCCTCCCCTTGATACTGAAAGAATTGTCCAATCAAATTGACAATCAGCAAATCGTTTTATAAAATATCATTCGTTACAGATTGGGGCATTGTGTAAGGTTCAAACTCTCATTTATTCTTAGCATTCTTTCTTTCCTTCTCAATGCATTTTAGTGGATCAATTTTACTATCAAAATAATTAGATGAAAAAATTAAGCTCTAACCATAAGTGAATTACAAGATGGAGAATTATGACTTTGTTCTCAATTAAATTAATTGAAGACGTTTAACAAGTAATAGTGCTAAGATATTATCAACATCTCAACTAACATTTAATAAAATGTTGAGATTTATGCACATTAGCATTAACGAGACGCGCCGTCTTAATTGTATAATCTGAAAATTATGCTTATATTTTAAAACTTGAGTAGTAATTTCGTAAATTTCACGTTGCAAACACCATGGAATCATCTAGTATATGTATCAGATCTATTAAATATAAATAATATTTAGATGGTCAATATGGAGAATGATGGGTCACATTTATCGCCCAGTTAATTTTCAGAAATATAAGAAATTCAATCACTGTTTGAACTAGTGATATTTAATGATCAATTGTAAATAAAGAGAATAAATAATATGTAGGAATTCATTGAATTAAAGAATCTTTTGATTCTTCATTGAATATCCATTCGGATTTTTTATTTTGCATCATTATTGATCAAGTATGACACAACTATTCATGTCAAATAATAAAGTCAAATTGAACTTCTAATTCAATATAAAGTATAATTCAATACATTGTTTGAAATATGTGCTACTTCAAGAGTACATTGTATTTTATTATTACTCATTCAAAAATAATATGTCAATATTCTTGAAGAACATTGAAAATTATAATTCATGTTCTTAAAGAGCTAGTAATTTTCTTCTGGAATATTAATTATAATGTTCTAAAATTTCAAGAGTAACAACAAACTATTATTTCGAAATATTAGATCTTTAGGAGCCATATATTTACTTTTTCAAGAATAATATATCAATATTCTTTTGAAATATTGAAAATTATAATTCGTGCTTTAATCCAAAAATCGATCAATTTTTTTTTCTAGAAAATTGAAATTGTAATATCATGCTCTTTTGGAGCAATTAATATTCTTCTAGAATATTAACATTGGTGTGCTACTTTAGGAGCAATAACAAACTATTATTTAAAAACATTAACTCCTCTTGAACATGTTTTATAACAGAATATTAATTATTTGCAAAGTTATGTATTTTGAGGACATAAAAAATATTTAATCACGTTGTGATATATACATATATACACACCGTAAAATAATATTTAATCAATTTATATAATCACGTATTTTTCATATAAAGATAATAATTTACATTATTAGTTCCATCACATAATTACAAGATAATGTTCAGTTTAATTTAATATACAATTAAAATTACTATGAAACATTACTTTTAACAATTGATGTGCATAATGAGATGTAAATAAATTCAATGGAATATGAATCTTAACACTTACTTGCAGATAAATGTTTCTATACATCTCCATGCAACTAGATTTTAATGGAGGAAAACAATGATTATGTTACAAGACATACATGCAAATTCTGTCATAATGTTCAAGTAAACGGTAGACATAGGGGATTTTCAAAACTAAGTGCAAGACATGACTATTTTAATTGAGTGCAAATTTGGGAATTTGGGTGTAAAGACGTGCAATATTAAAACTCAACATTTGTTAAGCATTTAAATCTAAATGAAATGTCAATAAACGAAAACACTAATTGTGTTTGTATGTGTGTGTGAGAGAGATAGATGGAGTACCCAAAATTAATAAATTTTTCATAATTTATTTATTTGTTTATTGTTATGCAAATGGTCTGCTGTTTCGAAACAGGGATCGACCTATCTAGGTCGAGGGGCAGCGGGGGAGGGGGGAGAACACCCCAAGAGGCAGGGTCAACCTGCCCAGGTCGCGAGGATCAAGGGGGGCAGCTCTCATCGTGGGAGTTGGGGGGCGCTGTGCGAAGACACGATGTCTCTGCGTACCTCCGCGCTGCGTGGAGACACCGTGTTGTGCGTGTCTTTGCGCCTTTTTTTTTCTTTTAAATAAGAATTAAGATGTTTCAATTCATCTTTTTCCTGCTCATATTAAACAATATTTCAAAATGTTGCTCGTTTTCTGTGAACAAATATTTTCTTTTGGCTCTGTCATTGCATGGAGACATGGACACGGTGTCTCCTGCTTCTAATTTCTTTTCTTTTAAATAACAATTAAAATGTTTCAATTCATCACTTTAGCTTTTCCCTACTCATAAATTAAGGCTATGTTTGAGCCAAATTATTCTAAAATGAGAATGAAAAATATAGCCGTTATTGGGGTCCACACAAAAGATAGAAAATTTGAATTTAAATGTTGATGTGATGGATAACGATCATATTTTTCATTTTAATGAGATTAAAATGTAGACCAAATGGGGGCTAAATAATATTTCGAAAGGTTGCTCGTGTTCTGTGAACAAATATTTTCTTTTGGCTTTGTCATTCTAAGTATATGGGTTTATAAACGAGAAAAAGGAATAATTAATGCAGGGAATAAATACCTAACTATTTAAAATACGACGTTGTTTTTATAGCATGAAACAAATGATGTGGAAATGGATATAAAACATATAAAATAGGAGGACTGGATAAGTGAAACTTGGGAAAATGAACAATAACTTCTCATTGGTTACTGTTGCATCTAAAGTACCCCAGAACGAGCATTTTTATATAGTAGTGATATATATTAAAGAAAGCAACGACAAGATAAACACAATCATTTTGTGGGTTATGATTAAGATTAAAGAATAAGGAAAACAAAGTGTAAGAATTTTTGTAGTGATAAATTGGTGGCATATTGGAACGAATTTAAATAAGGACAATATTGAAATTTGACATGAATGAAAATATTAATTTTTTTAAAATTTAATACTTTAATAATAGGGGTAGATATCGAGTGGAATGAATATATAACAATCGTGGATGCAGGGTTCTGATTTTTTTTTTTTTTCAAAAAAAGAGAAAATGAATAACTTACAAAATGAGTTACTTGCTCTTCCCTAGTCTGTGATTTGTGCGTGCGAGACCATCCTGAGTTTGCCATTTGCAGTAGATCTAAGTATTTATATACATACCAAAAAAAAAAAAAAACCTTTTTTATGTTTACTAGTCTATTGCCTGTGCAATGCACAGGCAATGTGGTTACGAATGTAATGTTAGCATTGGAAAAAAATATATTTCTCTTCTTGTTTTTTGGTAATTTTTTCTTAACCATTGTATGCATAATAAATCTTTTTTCCATACTTAATAGTCAAGGATTGGAACAAGCTGTACTAAAATTATGCAATAAAAAATAAGAGCTTAAGCTTCAAGTATGTGTCATTTTAGAAATAAAATCACTTAATAATAATGAAGGAAATATAATATTGAATCTCAGAATACAAAAGAAGAGTGAAATCCTAGTTCAAGAATTTGTGTGTGATTTCACAAAAGATGTCTCATGAGGAAGCTTGAATCTTGAAGGATCTGCAAGTTCGATAATGTTATAGTGCTATCACTATGAGAAGCTCTTTTCCATGAATAAGAAATAGAAAATTAGACCTTGATCCAGATTATGTAAAGGGAGCAATAGTAATACCTTTTGAAAACTGATAATCATGTGACGAGGTCTCTTGCTCCCATTGTTTCTAGACTTGAATCTGCAAAACATAGTTTTATCAAATAATGGGTTTCCACTCAAGCCTGACTTTACCTATTTAATGTAGCATGTTCGAATTCCAAAAGGTACGTCTTGAATGAAGAGAATTCAGGTAAAAATAAGCAAATTCCAAAATAAACATTACAAATTCTAAATTAAACGAAAGCACTACAAATTGTTTGTTAACATTGTTTGGAATTACCCAAGGACCTTCCAACAATTATAATAAACTACGCAACATGTGAAATATAAGGAATCCCAACTCATTGCTTTTCCTGCCCCACAACTTTCACTTAATTGGAAATCCATTGATAGAATTTGTTAGGTTTCACCGTTAAAAGTCATCTAAAAAGATAAGAAAAATGCTTGTCATACATCACCATCAGTTATATAATCTTTTACAGATTGATGAGGTGTTAAAAAGGAAGTTGGAGGTTTCTTATTTTATTTTTTTCATTTGGTTGATGAAATTTTGATCTAATTAAATCTCGTTACATCATGTGTTAGTAAACAAATATGTAAATTGTGATGTGCATGTAGAACAATTCGAAAGACAATTTCACTATTCACTAATTTAAATAAACAAGAAAATACAAAATAAAAATAAAAAATAATTATTTTTTTACAAAAAACCCTCAAGAATTGGACGATAACAAAAAGACCCACATAATCCTCAAACTACATTCATTAGCATCATAATTGTCCCGATTATTCCATATTATAATGAGAATAATAATAATTTTTTGGAGAATGTATGGTTAAAAAAAAAAAATTGGTTTACGTATAATATTATTTTTATTGGAGAATGTGTAGTTGATAAAAAGATATAATTTTCCACTTGTAAAAAATATTTGCATCTATGTTCAATTTTGTCCACAGGAAAAATAAATAAAACATCAAATTGCTTAAATTCACTCATACTGTTTCATAGGAAAATGGCTTGTGCATATAAAATTTTCATTAGTATAAAATTAGTTGATAGGCCAACCATTGCCTCTGATTAGGACGTTACAATGACTGATGTCATCACAAGCCCAGCGAAGAACTTAACCAGTGCTAGAGGTCCAAGCTTCATTGAGGGGTCATCATATGTAAAGCAAGCATCTAATCTTAAAAGCTCTTTTATAAAAGGTGATTTTTTTATTATCTATGTGTCATTGTCAATCTGCATTTATTTTCTTACTTAGTTTAGCAAAATAAAAAATAAAAAATTGATTCGAAAACTAGTTTTCATGAATATACCTATGTGTCATTTTCAATCTGCCTTTCTTTTCTTACTTATTTTAGCAAAATAAAAAATAAAAAATTGATTCGAAAACCAGTTTTCATGAATATACCTATGTGTTATTGTCAATCTGCCTTTCTTTTCTTACTTATTTTAGCAAAATAAAAAATAAAAAATTGATTCGAAAACCAGTTTTCATGATTATTTTGACCACATGAGTTTTGAAACTTGTTTGCATGCTAATGCATGTGTTTTTAGTTTCTTAGATTCATAATTTTTTTTATATGCGCGGAATCTTGAGTTAGCTACGAGTCAAGGACACCAACATCGTTATCTAAGCCCTATTGATTACTTGTTTAAATTCTTTTCTTCTTCTGGAGTATGTTAGATTTAGCTCACTATTTATGTCTCTAGTTTGGTTGGGCGAATTTTTATTGCTATTGATCCCTTGGGTGGATTAAATTATCTAGATTGAAAATTTCAGATTTAAGCCATTTCATCTATACCAACTAACTTGTTCACATGTAAATAATTTGTCACATTTGTGCTATGAATTTCTCATTCAATCTTCAAAACCGATCACCTGTAACAAAAAAGTAATTCACACTTCTAGCGCTTTGGCATAGTTTGTGGATAACATGCATGGCACAGATTTCGTCTCTGTAGCATATATGATAACAGCAGGTAATTCTTTTGCCTACCCTCAGGACACCATCCTTTTCCTCATCCTCATTTGGCCTATAATCCTCCTAAACAAGTTGAAGTGAAGGAAATTAATGTAAGTGCCAGACATTTTGACAGATGCTCAAAGAATGTCGATGTCCGTGTAAGTAGTAGTCGCAAGCAAAAGAGAAGATAGCATCAAAAATTATTTCAATAAGAAATCATGTACAAATTTTACAATAGAATGACTTAGAAGTTCTTCACAGAGCAAAATTAATTGAAATAGCGACTAAATTATCCAGTAAATCAAGGCACTTCATCATGTAACTTTGGTGCGGAAAAAGCAGTGGAACTCCAAAGTTATTCTTCTGTTTAGCATCAGAAACCGAAAATTTTGAGTTGTCATCCTCCATTGCAGTCCCATAGCTCATTATGACAGACGTGCAACCGAGAACCAATGTCGATTCCAAGTTGTGCTATGTGCATTAACTCGCCAACCAAACCGTTGATGAGTTCTATGTCTTTCAGATGTATCACCTTTTCATCAGCTCCAACACAAACAGAGATCAAGTCAAATTGGGAGGGGTATCTAGCATTTTCCCTTCCTGAAATCCAAGCAATTTCAACAGTTCAGAGGCTAGAAGCTGCAAATCAGCCAGCATATGATCATTGTTGATTAAACAGTCCCATTGTAGCATGGTGATGCCAAGTTTGCCTCCAAAAGATTTCATACACGCATTGCTAGTGATTATAGCAGCTTTCATTCCATAAACCTGAAATCAAAATTAAGAAAACCCAAATATTAATTTGTTCTAGTTATTGATCGTTACAGGCCAAAATTGAAAAGCAGAAGATTTCACCTTTCTGATATTGTTGGCTCTGCACGCTTCTCTAGAGATTCATCTTCAATAACTTATCTCACACTCTGAGGAACAAACAAGGAACCTCAGACTCTGCATCTTCATTTTAATGGCTACAATCTCGATGAGCAAAATTTATCATACATATAATAATTAGTAGAATCGATGAATCTCACCATATTGTATCATTCGACAGCGTCTAGTAGTTCTGCAAACTCCCTTTCTATTCCTGAGTCCTCTATTTCTGCAATCTAATCTCTTAAAAGTAAATTGATGTGGTACAAATGAACAGGATAAATATATTAAGAATGACTGTGCATGAAATCCCAAGGGATGCAAAGGAGAATGAACTTTAACATATTTAGGGAATAAAAGTACCAAGATGCAAACATATAACCAAACCAAGCTGCATGGTAGAGAATTATATACATAAAAAATGTAATTTAGCGATAAACTTTATTTAACTTCAAAAACCGCAATATTGACAAATATAATCTATTATACACAAGTTATTAACAAAAGGGGAAAGCATTCACATGAAAAGACATAGGTGAGTCAGTTTAGACTCACTTGAGTACGACTTTCCATAGTTCCTTGTATCTCACACTGAGAGATCCAGTTGTTTCTTGTTTTTCATACCAATTAGAGTGAAATGGTGGAAAATTCAACTCTTAAATTCGACAAGACATGACTGACCAAAAGAAGTAAGAGTTTCACCAAAGAAAACAACAAAATATGGGAAGTTAATAGTGATTCCTCAATTTTTTTTACATTGTGAAGCTTTCTTCCAATAAAGAAAACGTTCAAAGCAAAAACAGAAAAAATGGGAGTGGAGACGATTACTATTCCAATTTCTGCAGAAATGAACATCCTATGGAGTATCTTTCTTCAAGAACGATGTGTATATTCATCTTCATTTCTGAAGTTTAGCTATTTATCCATTTTACAAAAGCTAATTGATGATTAGTGACATTTATGCCATGCTTATACGATAGATATCTAATTAATATAGTTTATCCATTATCACCAGCCATTTGTATGTAATCATCCTTACAAAAAACAAATTAGCCCATGCTTTTTGTTCTCACAAAAAGATATGGACTAAAAAGACATTAGGAGCTAATGAGAAATAGATTTGGCTCGATGGAATTTCAACAGAAACATTGTCTCTAGAACTAATTATAAAGATAGTTTTTTTATAATTTTATCAATTACTTGTCCTGAACTTTTTCTTTCTATTAGTATTTTCGGTCCCTTTTTTTCTATCCTATTTTTCTCTTTTCAAAAGGGCGGTTAATTTGATTTGACGGCTTTATGAGACTTTTGCTTTATTAGAATGCACTGTCTACCAATCAATAAGGTTCCATATTATAATGTAGAAAGGTTGAAATTACCACAACCGACCCCGGCCAAATTAACACTCATCCACATGTAGAAAGCATATATTAGTGTAAAGACACTGCATGGTCTTTAGGTTTGGGGGAACAAAGTATCGAAACATGATACTTTAATCATGATACTTCAATTTCCATCAATATTTAAGGCGTTGTTTTGCTTTCAACTCTACCAAACTTTTAATTCATAGAGGGAAATTTCTATCAATTTCTAACTAACTTTAGAATATATTATTCTAAGAGTAAAAATAAATTGGTTCCAATATTCAAGATTGCTAGTGTTTTATTTTCTTTCCTATGTCGATTAAATCATCCAAACACCATCATTCAATCACGAAAATGTACTGCACATTCATGGACATTTAATACCAACATTCAGGAGTCTTGGAAAAGTTCCTATAGTGTATTATTTATGTATGAATCGACAATTGTAAATAATAAATGAAAAAAACAGGCACGGGTCCGGAGACATGAAATAAATTTTGATTTTATGTATGCATGGAATGAAGCAAGAAACTAAGAAAAAAAACTTGTGTCCGTGTCTCCATATTATGTGGAGCAAATAATGTGTAAATCTTTTTTCATACTAACAATAATTTACGAAAACAAAAATAAAAAATAAACTTGTGTCAAGTCGTGTCTCCACATCATGCGGAGACACCAAGCCGTGTGTTTCCGCATTATGTGGAGCAAATAATTTTTTTAATTTTTTTTTTACATGTAGTAGCACAAACATGATATTCATCAATTTTGATCACAATACGGTACCTCCTACAAGACACATACATCGACCAGGTGGAGCTGTAAGTCCAGCAATGAAAGCAACAATGGGCTTCTCTGTCCCACTTTCCTGCTTCAGTTTTAGGAATTACAATTGATTAATTCCACGTTCCAACAAATATTAAGCTATAAGATATCAAGCATTTAATAATCAAGAATTCAGAAACTCTTAAAATCCAAAAGCAGAAGCCAAGGTAGGTAGAAATAATTCAAAGAATTCTACATGAATAATCTGCATCCTCAAAGAGTGGAGTTATTACACGGGAAAACAGTATAGGAATTGAAGACATTAAACTAACAAGTTCCAAAAATAAAAGGTTGTGTACATGTCCAGGCTCATGACTCTGTTCAAGCTAAAAAATCCAGAAGGCTCTTCGTGTTCAGGAACATACCAAAACAATATAATTTATCAAATTCAGTGCAGATACAAGGACAATATATTTATCAACCAAAAGGAATAAAATTTCAATCTTTCCAGTATCAAACTGCAAAATTAAATCAGCAGTGCTTCGCAGAACAGTCAATTAATTAGACAAGCAGAAAATTCTAGAAATTCTCTATCAAAAGAAGGAAAGAAAATGACACAGAGAGACATCCCTACCTAAATGAAAATTACCTCCAAAATATTTGAAGAAGCGGGTCGGCTATACTTTTTCGGAGAGGAAGCTGAAATGAGGAAGAGGGAAAAGGAGAATTTTTTCCCTTTTTGCTAGGTTTCATTTATGATGATGGCAAAATAATAATTTCATGGAACTTCGGGTTATTCGTTTTTGGCAAATTGATAATCCAATTCGATTGGAAAGGGGCCGATGATCACAACCCAGGGCCTGTGGCCCTGATGCACGTCAAATTTTGGGCAAATTCCGCCGTTTAGGCCATCAATTAAGCGTTTTTGCCGTTTATGGTAATATTTGATTTAGCAATATCTCATTCAATAAGACTCGAATTACGATTCTATTTGTTGGGGGACAACCCTGGTGATTAAGATAACCAAGATCTGTCATAATCTCAATTTTTTCCATTTATGAAAAAAAAAATAGTTTTCCATTATTATGTAATATTTTAGAATTTTCTTAGTTTTTCCGCTATTTAAATGTTGTAAGCCATTTGATGCAGATTCAGTTTTGAATGAAGTAAAATTTTATTGAATTTTTCTTAATTGAAATTTTTTTGTGAGATTTTTGTCTTTCCTATAAGCTTCCCCTGCATCAGTTGGTATCAGAGCCAAAGTTGTTCCTTCACCATGCCGTCAGGAGACGTCAAGAAACTCGTGAAGCCCTAGTAGAGGAGGTACGTAGACGTGATAAAATCGCACGACCGCGTCAACAAGTGGAGTGGTTGACACAGCAAGTCGCAGCAACATACGCCTGGAGGTTGTGGTCGTCGTGGGCAGGTTCCGATTGAGGAAGTCCAACACCGTGATCGTAATGTTCAGGATGTTACGATTGAAGACATTGAAGAAGCAACAGAGGATGAAGAGTTTGATTATAAAGTTCCGTCTATATTTGACTATGAAGACACTGAAGAAGCAACAAGGGATGAAGAGTTCGATTATGACGGTCCACCTGTATTTGACTGTGAAAGTGTAGAAGAAGCAATAAAGGATGGAGAGTTTGATTATGACGGTCCGCCTGTATTTGACAGTGAAGGTGTAGAAGAAGTAGTAGAGGATGAGGAGTTTGTGGTTGGTGATGTGGGTCAAGCGTGGGTGGTGAGGCGGAGTTTTCTGACTCCCCTGGAAAATAACACTCACTGGTTCCGTAATGATATCTTCCAGTCGACCTGTATTGTTAGGGAAAAGAAAAATGTGTTGCTTTCAGATAAAGGCTCAGTAAAAACAGTTGGGGATGTGGCCAATTTATTAACCATAGTGAAGTTCGAGACAAATATGGAAGGATATGAAGTAGTGTACGTGTTTGTGAAAAAATTAGGTGACAGTGAGCAGGGGGTCACCCGCAGGGTTCAGCCATTGCTAGAAGAGTTTTATGATGACTTCCCAGAAGAGCCTCCAGATGGATTGTCGCCAGAGCTTCCATCTCGTGGTGATAATTCTGATACCGATGAGGTTTCTTCTCCGTCAAATTCGAGGGCGAATTTTTCTCAACTCGAGGAGAATGATGAAGGCAAAATAATAATTTCATGGAACTTCGAGTTGTCCGTTTTGGTGAATTGATAGTCCAATTCGATTGGAAATGGGCCGATGATCACAACTCAGGGCCTTTGGCCCTGATACACGTCAAATTTTGGGCAAATTCCGTCGTTTAGGCCATCAATTAAGCGTTTTTGCCGTTTATGGTAATATTTGATTTAGCAATATCTCATTCAATAAGACTCGAATTATGATTCCGTTTATAGGGGGACGATCCTGGTGATTAGGAGAACCAAGATCTGTCATAATCTCAATTTTTTCCATTTATGGAAAAAAATAATATTTTTCCATTATTATGTAATATTTTCGAATTTTCTTAGTTTTTCCGCTATTTAAATGTTGTAAGCCATTTGAGGCAGATTCAGTTTTGAATGAAGTAAAATTTTATTAAATTTCTCTTAATTGAAATTCTTTTTGTGAAATTTTTGTCTTTCCTATAAGCTTCCCCTGCATCAATTTACTACTGATACAAATGAATGGGAGAAATAATACAAAGTAAATGGATAAATTATTAGGTCGGTTATTGGGTGTTATCTATAGTGAAAGTAGAGAGCAAATAAAGGTGAGATATTTAGGTGAAAAACCAGTTAATGATTAGTAATAGAGGTGAGAGAGGGAAAAAGTTACTGTAGCAAAACCAGTTCAAAGAAGGATAAGTGTGAAAAGGAGTGGGACAAAAATGAATAGTAAACTTTGGGATGCCTCTTTTAAGGTAAGGTAGAGATAAGAAAGAAAAGAATTAATATTTTTTCATGCTGGGAAAGGTTTTTGCCATTATAGTGAAAGTATTGGGGATATGCAATACACTGTGCTTGTAGGTTTTGTTAGATCCATAAGAGGAAACCATGAAAGAAGATTTTTTTCTAAATTAGTGTTGAGTTTTGCACCTTGTGTGTGTGATGTGATTTAACCATGAAAAGCTCTTCGATTTTAACTCATAACAGTTTATTGTTTTTCAAAAGGATATTATTTTCTTGAGAAATCGTAGGAATTCTTAGGGCTTTTTTGCCACAAGAAGTTAAGAATTTTGTAAACTTTGTTATACCACATACTATTATTTTTGTTATAATATTTTCTTTATAGTTAAGATGCTTATTCATGGTTTCGTGCAGTATGATGAAAACACTTGAGATGTATTTAAATAGCAACTAGGAACACCAGATACAGATGTATCAGCAATTTATAAAGGTTTGTTGGCTTATATGATTGCATTGGGAGCCTAATTTATGAAGTTCATCTCATGCACACAAGACCTACACTATATATTGAGAAGGATGTGTTTAACGAAATTGATAATGATGTAACTATACGACGTTTTCAAATTATGAAAACACATCGAGAAGAGTTATAGCAATGTAGTGTTGCTACTTTATATTATTTATAATTATTTTTGTTATATAATTTTTATCCACCCAAATACTCCGCCGAGTGTGGATGTAAATGGATGCACCCTAATTTTTATTAGCTGCATCACATTTTAATTTCACTTAGGGTTATCAATCTTTGCTCATTGTAAAATTTTTATCCATGCCTTTTTTGGGTCGAATGTTTATTTTCAACATTCTATTAATTAACAAATCTTGTCTTTGATGATGGTTTCAGTTAAAATATTTTTTCAACTTTAAAATGAGGAAAAAATATTTTATCACACTTTCATATTTATTATTTTTTTAAAATATGATTCAAAAATAAGTTATTTTACGCCTCCGAACGAACATGTTTGATAGAAACCATTATAAGATATGGGACATGTTAATTAATAAAATGTTGAAGATATGAATGCGTGAAAAATAAAATTAAGGACATTAAGGTTATAGTAAACAAAGATTGATGACCTTAAATGAAATTTAACTGTAGTGTATCAAATAGAAAATGCAATGTAAATATAATTACCCTTAAAAAAAATTCTATATTATATTTTTAACTATATGTAAAATTACTTTAAATAGACAAGAATAAAATCAATCGAGTTAAATTATTCCACCAATATTTATTCACATTAAATGTTTTTGGTCATTTTATCTTTCTATATATAAAGAGTGGCTATTAAACGGAATATGTTGGTTTAACGGAAAAACTAACGGAATTTCTTGATTTAACGGAAAAACTAACGAAATTTCTTGTTTTAACGGAAAATCTTTTTTCACCATCCCTTATTTTCAAAATTATAATTAAATAATAATAAAAATAAATTAGCTTTTGATAATTTCTTCAAACTAAAATATCTTGGAGCTGACTTATTCGAATCGACTTTTTCTCGAATCTGATTTATGTATCTAATTACGATTTATCCAACGAGACCAATATTCATATATTTACGATAACTCCATCAATATCTAAATATTTGACATAAATAAAATATAATTTGATAAATATATCATTTAGTCCCTAACTTTCAAAATATTAAAATATAGTATATAAAAATTAAATTATATTTTATGAAAAAATTTCAGGGTATTACATTCTCACCCCCTTAAAATATTTTCGTCCTCGAAAATTTACCCGTCACTTACCAATACTAAGTCTAACACATGATATACATATATTATCGTAATACATATCATACTTTAACGATAAAATGAATTGCATTATTACTTAAAAAAGAATAAAGACTTAAGCTATGCAAAAAGTTTAAACCTCCGTTTGTTTCTTATTAAAAACCCATAAAAATAAAAAATATGACCGTTTCCATCACATCAATCTATCAATTTTGAATTTCTATCTCTTGTGTGGGGTCTAATTACGGCTTTATTTTTCATTCTTATTCTACATTAATGAGAATTAAACGGAGTCTAAGTAAACTCATCTTCTTACCCCTTAACATACCTTGAGTTTTATGTTTGTGATTTTGGGTTGGAGATGCAGAGAGATGCACTTTATTTAATTATTTATCAATTACATAAATATTACATCATTAATTATTTAATTAACCAAAAAATTATATCTTTATTAATAACAAATTAATTCTTAAACAAAACTATTAAATATAAACTAAGCAAACGTGCATTGTACGTTGCTTGTCCCTAGTATTCTAATATTCATAAAACATCTTTTTTTAGGCTTTACGCTTAACTTTACGTTTATCCTCAGTAATTACATTTCTTTATCGTGTTTGGTATAAAACTGTTGGAGATTCAACTTATCTATTATATAATTAGTCACTTATTGAATGTATAATTGTTGTAAATTATGAACCCAGTAAACGGGAAGACGAGTGCTGCAAATAAGGTGATTGAATTTTTTATTTTATTTTTTTTAATTGTAGAAATTTATCAAATCCTGTCTGCAGTTAGCACAAGAGAGTAAAAGCCTTAGTTTTAGCCTTAATTGTTTCTAGAGTGATTAACGTAATCCGTTGCAAAATGACATAATATATAAAAGGTTTGATAACGTTATATATGTTCTTTATAAATAATTTATTATTGGTTAACTTTGTGGATATATAAGAGTATGTTGGAATGTAATAACGATATTATAGTACTTTTTAAAAATTTTAAAATGGCGATCGAAATGGATTTAGTGTGGGATATATGTGTAAAAATGGTGTGGATATTTAAATGAATGAATTTTATAAGGATAATATTGAAATATAATGTTAATGAATATGATATTTTTATAAAATTTAAAATTTAATTAGGATAAATTTAGAGTAAAATATGTATATAAAAACGATGGATGAAAATAGCGACTCATAAATTAGTTTTCTTTTTATAATCTTCTAACTGCGACGCACTTTTTTTTTTTTTTTTTTTTTATCATGAATCAATCAAAAAACTAGAGCCCGAGAGTCAAGACGAGGCTCAAACAGTTTTAAGAGTGGAGATTTACCATGCTATTGGCCTAAGTTGGTAAGGGTGAAATTAATAAAAATAAAATTACGTCTTAAATTTCTCGCGAAATAGATATTCAACTAAGCAAATGGTCAAGATATTCTAAAATATGGTTCCATTCACAGAACGGAGTTTCATGAACTCCTCGATGGCTCAACCATTAGCCACAATTTTCCTAAAAAATGTCAAACTAGCCATCCAATAGGAGCCGGACGAGTTATTATTTTGGTTTAGATAGTGATTATTTGTCTTCTTTAAGTGCATAAAATCAAATTCAAATAAATTATCTATTATAAAACAACCAAAATATCTTTTGTTAGAATAAATATTAATATGTCTGAATCGCTGTTAGCAATGTTGGAAATACAAGAATTATGTATTGTTCGAATACCACTTGATGAAACCAACCACTGGAATGAATTATTGAAGTTATATGTCAAATAATGAAGTATTAAATCAAGCAAAAGAATATAAAGACAAGAAATATGACAGAAGAAATTAAGATATCTTATTGACTCAAAAATAATGGAGAAGAGAGAAAATCATAATGAATCCTATAATTCTAGTAATATATTTTCTCACACTTATAAAATTGTATAGAAAAGTATAATATTTATAGAAAATATGTAGGAGACGTCCAAACCCTCTGGCAGAGTTGTTGATGAAGTAGGATGCCAAAAATCGAGTTCAAAATGAAAACGGAGAGAAAAACGCGGAAAAGCGCAGCGGCGCCAGATGTTTTGCCGAAAATTATTATTACTATTTTTTGTTCCCAAATTTTTCCTCTATCTCGAACTGTTTTTCAAGTCCAATACTAAATCCCAACTCTCAATGGGCTTCTGAAATAGAATTTCAACTAGACATAGGATTCCAATAGCATTTCAAACTGCATTCTTCTTGAAGTACACTTCAATTACTTCAACAAGGAATTCAGATCACACCCAAATTCTAACATTATCCATGCAACCAGTGAAGTCACCAATATTACAAAGTATTACAAAGAGTACCTCGTTCTCTGCAGCTTGTTTCAATTCTTGATGCGAAACTGAAGTGCATCATACTGAGATAACATCCACTAATTTCTGTGGAAGCTGGCACCATTGAGAACAAAGTAATGCAAAGCCAGATGCTGCTGATTCTTATTTTTAGCTCTAAATTTAATAACGGCAGATTGCTCATAACCCATAAGCAATATATTGTCTTCAACTAGGTAATATAAGCAAAAATATTATGTAAGAGGAACACAATGCTACGAGTCATCTTCATCACTTCCATATTTTTGGCATAATGATTGTCATCCACTGCTTGCAATGGATCCCGTTGGGTTTTTTTTTTATTCAAATTAGGTTGGATTTTTAAGAATTTTTTTTTTTCCTTCTTTCCACGTATTTTTATTGAGAAAATATCTTTTTCTTTATTCCCCATATTCTTTGACCGTGTTTCCATTTTTGTGGTATTTCTATAATTTGGTATGCACCCCTATAAATACTAGACTATTTTTATAAGTTTTGTATTACTGAAAATGTAGGCACAGTTATTGTATTTGTTTTCTCTATATTAGTCAATTGAATAAACTACTTCGTTCATCTACCAATTAATTCTTTGCATTTGATCTTGTTGTTTGTTTGTGATCGATCATATACTTCATATCATGTCATATATATTATATCGTTCCATTTTATTTTCCAACAAGTGGTATCATAGTTATTGATTGTGATTTGTTCGAGGTTATTGTTATTGATGACAGCCATGAAGTATAAAATTTCACTCTTGGATCGTAATACAAGATTCTCGTTATGGCAAGTGAAGATGCGAGATGTACTCGCGCAGATGGATTTGGATGATGCGTTTTTGGAATTTGACAAAATGTCCACAACTTGAACGACAGAGGAGAAACAACGGAAGGATCGGAAGACGCTTTCATAGATCCATTGTGGAACCCTGAAATTTCATGAGTTGTGTAGCATATAATTTATTTGTCAATTGATAGGAATTCCATGTCTAGTCAAGTCGTTATGCAAGTCAATTTGTTATGCCTAACAATTAATTAGATTTATATGTTTTTTATTAATAGTTGATGGATTAAAGTAGGAAAAAAATATTAAATTTTATACTTTAATTTATTTGGGTCAAATAATTAATTTTTGAATGAGCTAGAATTATCCTATCAATAATTGGCTCATTTTAAAGCCCATAATAAATTGAGAATTATGGATTCAAGGAAAAGATAATTTGAATAAATTAAACTTGAGTTAGAGCCAAATAAGAAAACAACTTAGCTAATAATATTAGCTTTTGATTTAGACTAAATTATTATAGTTATTTCTGACTCGTTTAATAGCTTATAATTTATCATGTATATTAAAGGAGAGAAAAAGATTATTTAGATAAAATCAAACCAAGTTAAAGTTGATCCATATTGTTGACACACTAAAATGCAGCCCAAGATCGAAAGGAAGTCCAATTGATAAATCCAAGATGAAGACCCAACAGAAGCCAATTATAAGGCCCAAGAAGAAAAGCCCAAGTTGGAAGCCTGTGGAAAAACCTGAATATTGGAAGCCCAAGAACAAAGGAATACCATCGCCCCGAAGTTGTAGGACGCCCCGAAGCCGAACAAAGATAGTACGGCACAATCGCCCAGGACGACAGCCTCATTGTCGCCCAGAACCCCAAGTCGCCCAAAATCAAACAAGTCTAAAGGATATAGTTTGGAAGCAGTTGACAAGTAAACCCGGCACGATCCAAGCGGTTGGCAAGTAAACCCGGCACGATCCCACGACCCAAGAAGCAACAAAGGTAGTGGCAACGGTTACTAAGCAACTACTCCTCGAATAAGTGATTCCTCACTAAAAGAGTGGGCGGTTACGAAGGACACGAAGCAAATCTGAGCAGTTTCGATAGCCAAGGGATGCTCAAGAAGTATAAAAGAAGTAACGTCATAGAAGAAAAGGAGACCAAATCAAAAACTCTCTACAAGAGATCATGTAATTTTTATTGCTTAGTTTAAATTTAATCCTTTTTCAGTACTCGTGTGCTTGCGCCCCTTGGAGGCGTTTTGTCTACTTCCCAATTGTAATCCTTCACTGGCATACGCACCCCTTTTTGGGACTTTGTCTCAAGAGGTCTGTTCCTTACACAATCGTCTGACCTCTCTCTCTTTCGTAATTGTTGGCGGGTTGCAAAAAACACGCGAAAACACATATTTACTAGGCCAGTGTATAAACAGTCAAGTTTGGCATGACAATCCAGATAATTTCAAAATTTGTTTAATATAGTTTGATCAAATACGGCTGCTTGGAATAGACACCAAATTCTAAATGAAGTGTTTAAATTCTACAGGACTCTTCAATTAATTCATTATAAATAGAGGCGATACACGGTACTATGTCATATTATTTTTCCTCCTAGTAATTCTTTTGTTCCAATCTCTTTGTTCCAGTATAGAATATTGATTTTTGCAAAGAAAAACGAGGGATATATTAAATCTTTGGATTTTCAATCAAGAATCTCGTTTCCTGCAATTTTGCTCTACACATTCATTTCTACAAGGCGAGGTGTTCAGTGCTATTAGTGGTCGTCCACCTCTTTTCAAATACCTTATGTATGAATTTAATTACTTTAGTTCAAGGCTCCTTTGGGAGAATTCATGATGCATTTTAAGGCATGCCTACGGGTATTAGTTAGCCGCGCTTGCTAGAATTATCTGTTGGGATAATACACCGATATTGTGCATAATACATAAAACGTACCGTGAAGTCGAGATGTAATTTCGACTTATCGAAACTGAATCCGAACGCATGAATATAGATTCATTCATTTCTATTCTTGAATGAAAATTTTTTTCTTTCAAAAGTTCTCCTTACAATATAAATAAATAAATAAGATCAGATTTTGAAATCAAACGTAAACTAGAAAGATAAACGAAGAAATGATGAAAGTGATACGATTTGGCCGAGGCAAGTGTTGGACACTTTCTCCTTAAGGTAAATTTGTTCCGCATCGGTGCTAACGGTTTCTTGACAATTATCTCCTAAGATACAACGACCACGTCTAGCCATATGATCACTCTAAATGGCTTAGACCAACGAATTTGAACGGAATTCCCTCTCTACCATAACCATGACTTTTTGTATAAATGATTACTTTTACAAAGTATTTTATGCAATATGATATGAAAAGAAAGATATGAATTTATGATCTAAATCAATTAAAAAATAATTCAAACACATGAGTTCTTATATAATAGTTGGAACAGTCATATCAAGAGACATATCTCTTGGAACTTATATCTCTTCATAAAGAGACACAATTACATCTCTACATAAAAAGATAATTATTGAAAAATAATACCAAAAGTCATGATCTCCAAGAGTATCCGTGCTCTATAGGCACTATTTGTGCTCTACAAGATATCATTACCAACTATAGGCACTATTTGTGCTT
Organism: Fraxinus excelsior; assembly: GCA_019097785.1. Classification (NCBI taxonomy): domain Eukaryota; kingdom Viridiplantae; phylum Streptophyta; class Magnoliopsida; order Lamiales; family Oleaceae; genus Fraxinus; species Fraxinus excelsior. Next base: position 20,614,234 of record CM032627.1, read on the forward strand.
TACAAGATATTTTCGTATCCCAATAATTGGGCAAGCAATTTCTACTTGATTTAGACTTCAAATTGCCACTAACTTTATTTACAAACTTGATCCGCCAAACTAGGCTATTTGACCAAAACATTTGTTTGAAATCCAAACCCTTGTGTGGGTATGTACCGGAAAGAAACTCCATTTTAACCATATAGGTGGGTGTCAAAACCATGCCCCCTTTGTGTGAGTAAGTGAGAATAATATATTTAAAAAAAATTTCAAATGAAGACACATATATTTCCCTCGATGTACGTGCACTTGTCAAAATATAATGATCTTTTGCTTGCACAAAAAAAATTCACAATTGATTATCTCATTCATTTTAGCATGTCCATGTGACAAATGTGCTATTACTAGTCATCACAATGTCAGAATATAACATAACTAACAAATTTCCATCAAGTGATTTGGAATTGAATATACACCAAATAAATTCACTTATTTGGAGTTCACGTCTTATATGGAAATTAATATCTTCAGTTATAAAAATGACATTATTTGCAATTTGTGAAAGTACACAACTTTTCACACTTAAATTGCCTAACAATAATTTGCATAGATTCAAGATTATTCCTCCGTATCAAAAGTCATTATCAATAACTTTCTTAAGTTATTTCATATATTGCTTATGTATCACATCAATGCACAATGTAATAATCATTTGCTTAGATTAATTGTGCCCAAACTTTAATATGAACATGCACAATAATTTTTCCATGATAGTTATGAAATGAATGGACATAATTTAAAAAGTCACGTATCTTGAATTAAATAGAAACCAAAACCAAGTAACTGATTTCTTTCGGAATTCAATAGACACCAATTTCCATTTTACACAATCAGTGAACGTCTCCAGCCATTTTTCCATAAATCATGTTTCATATGTAATCTATTCAAAGATCCATGCCTTTCATGTTAGAGTAACGCAATTATATCATTTGTGCATCACAGAATGTCGTTTGAAATCATGACCACACATGGAATCCGAATTTTCAATAAAATATTGAAGGCAAATCATGTTATGATAATAGGAAGCAAAACTAATCTGTCTTAATTTTATTCGTGCAATATGATGATTTCCATTATAACATGCACATCAAGAGACTATCAACATCAATTTACTTATATAGTGCAAACATGCACCTCAATAACCATTTAATTGGATTCTGTAGTGGCTTTTTATTTCCAAAGAAATCGACATCCAAAAGGATGCAAATAAAACTATTTTCATGCAAATCAATTTCACTTATTTGAATAAATGAAGGAATTTACCAAATTTCCATCAAGCAAGCAATGAACAAAGTGAAATTACGCAATTTATACGTACCATAGTCAATTCACCAAACAGGAACTGCACCCATGATTCTTTACAAATTAAAAGAATATAATATGCATGCAATTGAAAAAAAAAAAATATATATATATATATATATAGACACACACACACATGGAATCATCAATGTTAATAAGTTAGAACCCAACACACATCCAGTGTTGAATAACCATGTGCAGGAAAGGTGACTATCAAAACAAGCACCAAACATTAAAATCTTCCATTAAGTTATTTCTGCCATTTTTTCATTAATGAAGACAGAAACAACATGCCATTTTCTATCATATAAAATATATTTTATATGTTGCCAAAATTCTAAGCCACGTGTTCAAGTCGGTCATGCATATACTTTATACAAATACAATTGGTAGCAACAATTCATGTTCTCGCCATCCATGATAAGTAAATCTAGTCTATCAATTATACATATAAAATAAGCATATAATCTCATGCAGAGATTGCTTAGAACAGACTGTCTATAAAGTACCGTGAAATCGAGATGTAATTTCGACTTATCGAAACTGAATCCAAACGCATGAATATAGATTTGTCCATTTCTATTCTTAAATGAAAACTTTCTTCCTTCAAAAGTTCTCCTTGCAATATAAATAAATAAATACAATCAGATTTTGAAATCAAACGTAAACTAGAAAGATAAACGAAGAAATGATGAAAGTGATACGATTTGGCCGAGGAAAGTGTTGGACACTTTCTTCTTAAGATAAATTTGTCCCGCATCGGTGCTAACGGTTTCTTGACAATTATCTTCCAAGATACAAAGACCATGTCTAGCCATAGGAGCACTCCAAATGACTTAGACCAACGAACATGAACGGAATTCCCTCTCTACCATAACCATGACTTTTTGTATAAATGATTACTTTTACAGAATATTTTATACAATATTATATGAAAAGAATAATATGAATTTATGATCTGAATCAATTAAAAAATAATTCAAACACATGGGTTCTTATGTAATAGTTGGAACATCCATATTAAGAGACACATCTCTTGGAACTTATATCTCTTCATAAAGAGGCACAATTACATCTCAACATAAAGAGACAATTATTGAAAAATAATACCAAAAGTCATGATCTCCAAGAGTCATGATCCATATGAAAAGACACATCTTTTCATTATATTTTCTAGAATATTCTATACGATTTTCCAACAATTCAAGTTTTTTAAGCGACTCAAATTTGGCTTAATTTCTCATTCACCAAATAACGAATTTTCGATACACATTTCCAACATTATCATTTTTCATGGTCCGATAATTCTCATTTATACTGGAAAGAGAATTTATGCATAATTTCATGTTTGACTTGAATGTGGAGTAGCAAGTATCTCATTGAGTATAATTCATTATACTCATCTCTTTATTTAAAAATTTTAGGTAAAAATTATCATGGACGTCGGTGGATGGATGGGTGTTCTAATGGACCAACGGATTCTGGTCACGAAGTACATTATTTGATTAGTTTTGGAGTAACATTATAATTTTTAATTAGTCCTAGTTTTATAGCATGTTTTAGAACTTGTTTTTCATTAATGTTTTTTCATTTTGTCTTTGTTAAGAAATATAATATTATTTTATTTTATTACTTATTAATGGTAGAATAGGTTTTTTAGTTTCCTTTGTTTCAGTCTATATCTATTTAGATTAAATCATTTTTTTGTATTCAATTTTCATTATGTAGAATTAATGAAATACTAACCTCTTTTTTTTCTTTAAATTGTTTAACATGATATCAGAGCAAAATTTCATGGGACGAGGTTTAATCTCAAACACAGCTTTCGTGGAGACAATTTCGAGAAGGTTTTCTTTTAGTTTTTGCAATCTGGTATTTCGTTTTCCTTTCTTTTGTGATTTGTTTTTCCTTATTTTTTGATTATGACTACTAAAAGAAACGATTCGCTTCAGTCTGTGAATGTGAGGTTGGTTGGAAAAAAATTATACATATTGGAGTTATGTGATGAGAAAGTTTCTTAAGGATAAAAAGATGTGGGGATACGTTAATGAAACTTTTGTGAAACTTAAGAATACCGATAATGATTATGCTACTTTGGTAGATGCATAGGAAGCAAATAATTCGAAAATCATTAATTGGATTAACAATTCCATTGAACATTCCATAAGCAGAGAGTTGGCGAAGTATGAGACAGCAAATGAGGTTTGAGATCATCTGCAAAGGTTATTCATTTAGTCAAATTTTGCAAAGCAGTATCAATTGAGAATGACATACGAGCTCTTCAGTAGAAGAATATGAGTATTCAGGAGTTTTATTCTGCTATGATAGATCTTTGGGATCAATTGGCTCTTATAGAATCGGAAGAATTAAAGGCATGTGATGCATATATTACTCGTAGAGAATAGCAACGGTTGGTACAGTTTTTAACTACACTTCGCAGTAATTTTGCATCGTTCTCCACTTCCTTCTGTTGACTCGGTTGTTAGTGAGTTATTGGCTGAAGAAATACGTCTTATTCTGAAAAGGGAATCATTTCTACTTCTAATCCTTCTGTGTTAGCAATGCCTTCTAAATCACTCTCTAATAATCAGAATAGGTTTTACGGAAAGGTTGCCCCCGACGAGTACAGTTTCTGTAAGCAGAAAGGTCATTGGAATGCTCAGTGTCCTAGGTTGAGACAGCAGAATCAATCGCAGCAACACTTTTTAGCTTGGAAGCCTAGCAACCAGTCATAATCGAATGCTCATAGACCATCTCATGGGTATAAACCACCACGGTTTAATACTGCAGCAGTAGCTTCATCAGGTCCCTTCACCGATCCTAGTACTCTGGCTGAACAATTTCAAAAGTTTCTCTCTTTATAGCCACATGCTATGTCTGTTGATTCTCTTTCCGTAGGTCAGTTGCCTCATGGTTCTTCAGGTATATCACATTCTGTATAGGTCTTGGATTCTGGTGCTTCACATCATATGTCTCCAGATTCTTCATCTTTTGCTTATGTGTCTTCTTCGTCTTCTATCCCTGTTATGACTGCTGATGGCACTCCTGTACCTTTAGCAGGTGTTGGTTCTATTGTCACACCTCACTTGTCTCTTCCTAATGTTTATCATATACTGAAACTCACATTAAATCTTGCTTCTGTTGGTCAGTTATGTGATTCTGGTAATTTAGTTACGTTTTCCTCTTCTTGTTATGTGCAGGACCTACAATCTCAGAAGCTAATTGGGACGGCTGTAGGAAGGGTGGACTATATATTTTGGATGAGTTGAAAGTGTCAGTTGCTGCTGCTACTACTAGTGTTGATTTGTCTTCTTTTCATTTGAGTCCTATTTCTTCTAGTTTTTATTTATGACATTCTCGCCTAGGTCATGTTTCGTCTTCTCGTTTGAGATTTTTAGCTTCTACATGGGCTTTAGGGAATTTTCAACCATATGATATTTTTTATTGTAGTAGATGTAAATTGGCAAAATTTTCAACCCTACATCGAAGTATTTCTGTTTCTTCTTCTCCATTTGATTTAATTCATTCTGATATATGGGGGTCTTCTCCTATTGCAGCAAAAGGAAGGTCTCAATATTATGTTTCTTTTATTGATGATCATATTCGTTATTGTTGAGTTTATTTAATGAAATATCGTTCTGAATTCTTTGAGATATACTCAGTATTTCGTGCTCTTGTCAAAACTCAACATTCTGCTGTTATCAAATGTTTTAGGAGTGATTTGGGTGGGGAATACACTTCTAATAAATTTTGTGAGCTGCTTCCTTGGATGGACTATTCACCAAACATCGTATACATATACTCTTGAGCAAAATGGTGTTGCTGAAAGAAAATATAAGCACATTGTTGAAACTGCTCATTCTCTCTTGTTGTCTACTTCTGTTCCTAGTGTATTTTGGGGTAAAGCTATTCTTACTGCTGTAAGTTTGATTAATACAATTCTATCTTCTCATATTTCAGGTTTTTCTCCTTTCCAAAAGTTGTATGTGTATACACCTGATTATTCTTTCTTTAGAGTTTTTTGTTGTACTTGTTTCGTTCTTCGTCCTCATGTAGAACGTAGTTGTCATCTCGATATGCTATTTGTGTCTTTCTTGATTATGGTGAAGGTAAAAAGAGATATCATTGTTTTGATCCAACAACTCGGAAACTTTATATGTCTCGTCATGTTGTTTTTCTCAAGTATTTACCTTTCTTTTCTATTCCATCAACTACTCATAATTTGACTAGATCTGATTTTATTCGTATAGATCCCTTTTCTGACGATTTTGATAGTTTGTCATCTCAGGTTCCTAGTACCTCAAATATCCATTCTCATGTTCTTACCCCGTTATCTTTACAACCAACTCGTACTGATCATTCTGCAGGTACTAACACTTTACTCTCCGGTACACCTGAAGGTCCCTCTTCTCCTACGGTCCCTCAAGCTCTGTCTGAGATTGTGGATCCACCTCTACGTCAATCCACGCGCATTCGTAAGTCTACAAAGTTACCAAATTTTGCTTATTCTTGTTATTCTTCATCTTTTACTTCATTTTTAGCTTCTATTCATTATCTCTCTGAGCATTCTTCCTATAAAGAGGTAATTCTTGATCATCTTTGGCAGCAAGCTATGGATAAGGAACTTTCTACTTTGCATAAGACTGGTACTTGGGATCTGGTTCCTCTACCTCCTAGTAAGAGTATTGTGGGTTGTCGTTGGGTGTATAAGATCAAGACTAATTTTGATGGATCAATTGAGCGATACAAAGCTAGGTTGGTTGCAAAATGGTACTCTCAATAGTACGGTATGGATTATGAGGAAACATTTGCTCCTGTTGCAAAAATGACTACTATTTGTACTCTTATTGCAGTAACTTCCGTTCGCCAATGGCGTATCTCTCAACTTGATGTTAAAAATGCCTTCTTGAATGGAGATCTTCAAGAAAAAGTTTTTATGGTGCCCCCTCATGTCGTTTCACATGATTCTGGGTACGTTTGCAAATTAAAGAAAGCGTTATATGGTTTCAAACAAGCATATCGTGCTTGGTCTGAGAAATTTTCTGTTGTAATCTCTTCCATAGGATTTACTTCTAATAGTCATGATTCTGCTCTTTTTGTAAATTGCACTGATACAGGTCGTATCATTATATCTTTATATGTTGATGACATGATTATTACTGATGATGAGATGGTATTTCAGTTTTGAAGACAGAGTCAGCTAGACAGTTTGAAATGAAGGATTTGAGTTCTCTATGATATTTCTTAGGTATTGATGTAGCCTGCTCATCCAGAGGTTATCTTCTTTCCCAGTTAAAATATGTTGCAGATATTTTTGAGCGGGTTAGACTTATTGATAATAAGACTGTTGATACTCTCATTGAGGTTAACGCAAAGTATTCTTCTTCTGATGGTTTACCTTTGTCGGATCTTACTTTATATCGTATTATTGTTGAGAGTTTGGTATATGTAGCGACCGCGAACTTTTAAATTAAATAAAATAGTTTTCTCGAAAAACGTGTCGCTAAAACGTTAACCCTAATTTTTAGATAAGCGCATTCGTCTAGCCTTTATTATATTGAATTCAAATGTATTCGATCGAATCCGATCCCGAATAATAATTTTATTATCAATTTCGAATTATTTTTATTTAAATCCAATTTTTATTGATTTCAAGTCCAATTACATAAGCCCAATTATTATAGTCCAATTATTTGAGTCCAATACCTTGAATTTTAATTCATTTAGACCAATTCACTTAAACCCAATTAAATGAGCCCAAAACCGGATATTATTTATTTCAGCCCAACTTGAAAACCCTAAAGCCCAATAACTTGGCCCAATAACCCGTCTAGGGTTTTGTGCCCTAATCCTAACACTATTCATACCCCCACTCACTCCACTCCACTCACACTCCTACTCACACAATACCACTTGGTAAGAATTGTCTATCTCTCCAACATTCTCTCTATTTCCAATGTGAAACACCATTGATGCTAGAAAATCCATTTCTAGCATCAACAGTGAAATCACAAGACAATGCAGCCACTACACCATTCATCCAACTCACTGTAACACCACACTACAACCTCCAACACGATGACCTCCAAAACTGAGACCAACAACCACCATCTCCTTAACCCGACACCATTGCAGTCAGCTTACTGCACCTCCAGAACAAATGCAAGCACCACACAAACCATCAACCAACCTCCACTACAAGGTCACAGCAACCTCAAAACCGTGACCTCCACCAAGCACACTGCCCCAACCAACACAACCAACACCACACCATTCTCAACACCAAACGACCACCATTGCCACCAACAGGCCACCTCCAGTAACACCACCACCCAAAACGCCCAAACCCGGGACCAACATCACCACCAACTCTCGAACCTAGCAACACCAAAAATGACAGCCAAAGTGCAAAATCGTGTCCCCAAAACCGAAACCAAAAACAAATGGAAACCCCCAAATCACCTTGACCCAACTGCTCCAAAATCAACCTCAAACCGGAACTCCACTACAGTCGAGAAACCAAAACCCAAAAACGAAACCAAGAAATAAAAATCAGAAAAACTTACCTCCTTTGCCTCGTTTTCCCTTCTCGGTTCTACCCCTAAACCTCGCCCAAGCCCAAAATTAAACCCCCACCTGCCCCCCTTGTACCGGCGCCACCACCATGGTGGCGCTGCCACCGACCGAACGGTCGGTGGTGATCCCCGTCGCCTCTCCTCTTTGGACGAGAGAGAGAGGACGATTTTTATTTAGTTTTGTTTTGATTTTTATTAGGTTTAGTTAGTGTATATATTTAGTTATTCAAATTTTAGAAATTATTAATTCAAGCCTCAAGTTTTAAGTTTTATTCATTTCAGTCCCTTAATTATTTATGTTTTAATTTCAGCCCTTACATTTCCTATTTTCAGTTTAAAGGTTTAGTTATTTCAGTCCCTAGTTTACATAAGTTATTATTTCAGCCATTTAATTTTATTTACAGCTTTAATATATTTACAGTTTAGTCCTTAAGCTATTAAAAGTTATTATTTCAGTTTTCAGCTTTTATTTTCAGCTTTTATATATTTACAGTTTAGTCCTTAAACTTATAAAAGTTATTATTTCAGTTTTTAACATTTATTTTCAGCTTTATTATAACTACAGTTTAGTCCCTAAACTTATGAAAGTTATTATCTTAGCCATTAAAGTTTTATTTTCAGATTTAATAAATTTCCAATTTAGCCCCTAAACTTTATTTTATCATTCTAAGTCATTTATTTCAATTCCAATAATTTTCAATTAAGCCTTTAAACTTAATTTCAACACTTTAAAACTTTAAAGTTCGAAATACTAATTCAAACTTATTTTCTATTGGCTAGACGAAACGTACGGACCACTAAGAGATTGAAGTTACTTCTCGCACTATTTTCACAAACTCGATATATTGAGGTAGACTCGCCCCCATTAATTAGTTTAAATTATAATTGCATGCTTTATGTGAATTACGTGATTTATATGCTTTATTGCATAAGATGAGAATTTATCATATGAGATATATGATATTGTTATGCTTGCCATAACTTATATGCTTAATTGCATGAGAAAGAAGAGAATCCCTTATGGGATAAGAAAAGAATGTTATGCATAACTTATGTGCCTCATCAGCACAAGAAAGAAAGAGTACCCACATCCCATGTTTTTAAAGAGCCTATGATTTTCAAGAAAATGAACCAAAGATGATATCACAATGTATATTGCATAAGTGTGTATTCAATTATTCTGTAAATTAATTATCGGCGATGAGTCTACTGAGTATTTCTTCGAAATACTCACTCTGCTATTTTTAACAATATTTGCAGACTTCGGAGGCGATCGTGATTGATCCGGCAGTGGTGGCATAGAAAACTTGACTATCGAAATTATTATCTCTTTGAAAGTTTGTATTCGAATATTGATAACATTTTGTCGTTTTCCGCTACTTCTAAAATATGATATTTAAATTTTAAATTTCTATGAGTTTACTTGTCAATACAGTTCTTCAATTACAAATGTGATTTCAAAATTAGGTTATTTCCGCGAAAATTGATTTTGAAATTAGGGCAAAAGACGATGACGTGGCAATCCGGGTTAACAGAACTCGGGGCGCTACAGTATATCTCACTATTACTCGTCCAAATATTGCATATGATGTTCATGTTATTAGTCAGTTTGTTACTTTTCCTACTACAGTTCATTGGACAACTGTTCTTCGTATTTTGCGGTATCTTCGGAGTACAGTCTTTTACTTCCATTCACCTCTTCCTTGGAGTTGCGTGCATACTCTGATGCTGATCGTGGCAGTGATCCCACAGATCGCAAGTCTGTTACTAGTTTCTGTATTTTTTTGTGATTATCTTATTTCTTAGAAGAGCAAGAAACAATCTATTGTTTCTCAATTTTCAACCGAAGCAGAATATCGTGCTACGACATCTACTACCAAAGAGATTGTTTGGCTATGTTCGTTACTTGCAGATATGCGAGTTTTTTTCTCTCATCCTACTCCTATGTATTGCGACAATCAGAGTTCTATTCGATTTACCGAAATTAATGTTCAATTAAATTCTACGTTCCGAGTAGATGAGTGTAGAATATTTAATTGTAAAAAATCATTTCAATATGAATGAGAAATTATGGTTGAAATTTGGATAATAAATAAGAGGAATAAATGGGAAAGAATTGGAAAACTATTTCAATCCCACATAGGTTGTAAACACTATCTTGAACCACTTAATAAACTTAAGTTTGGAAATGGGTTTGTGCCTCAATGGGTACCAATAGTTTTTGAAAGGGGGGAGTCTTAGACAATGTCTAGACTAATCCAAAGGCCACACTCGGGTCGTGGGCCTGGGCTTAGGCTTAGGCCGGGCCTGTGTCAATATTAACTTTTTGGATAAAATTTATTTAATTCCTCTCATTGACAGTTTATTAACATCCCATCAGTTTGCTAAAACTGTACGTTAAGTGAGCATGAGTGGTGAGTGGCGAGTTGGATAGAAACTGCTTAACCGTCGACTCTCTCTTCTATTTAAATGGTCATCATGCTTTCATTTCAACACAGAAAATTCTCGAATCCATTCTACATTTATAGTCTTTCTTCATGTTTTACATTCTGCATTAGTCTAAAAAGAGTATTGTCGGTTCTGGTTCGTTGTCTTGCAATCGAAGTGTTGCTTCTGCAAGTGTGATAGTTGTATCTTGGGAGATGCTTTACCACATACCATAAGCACTGTGTGATGGCGTAAAAACGTCTTATGGACAGAGAGTCTAGTTCTCACCTCGATCATCCTTATTCCGAATTCTGGACTCATTTATGCATTCAGTCTTACTATTTTCTGATTGTTTATAACTGTTTATTACTGTTTCGATCATCAATTTGTTTAGCAAGTCATTTTCTGGAAATCTTATTCTCTGCATGCAAACTATACTAACAAATTTTTGTTTAATAAATTTCTGACCTTCACCCCCACTTGATTTGGAATTTAGTTACTATCTGCCCACAAAAGATGGCAAGTGTCCCGAGGAAAGAGTAAGGATGCAACGAATCTGCTTTTTACTGTGACGAAGTCTTCTTTTCTTCAATTTCGAGCCAAATTAAATACTTTGGGAATTCTAATAATATTGTTGCTCAGATGCACAACAAACATAGTGTCCAAAGTGTTATATATCAGAACGTTAATTATGCCTTCATCGTTGCACTTGCGGTCATTCTTGAGGAAATTAACTTGGACAGACCGGGTAAAGATTGAAATTGCCACCTGGTGTTGATTGGTAAATGTTAGGCAAATTGTTGTCAAACGTCTTGTTTCTTGATTCAGTCGACATCGACCAATTGACTGAGTGTACATCGACACCACGGTTACTTGAACTTTCCACGTAACCCACTTTGGCTATTTGAAGCAGCTTAATTAAATTATGGCTACTCATGGCCTAATCCAAATAACCTGGATGGCTATTAAGGTATTAGCCCACTTACCTATTTTCTTATTGGGCCTATCTTGTGACCTAATAGCCCACACCTAAACCTAATCTATTAAAACCCTACCCATTACTATTGGAAAGTGTGTGAAAGAGATTGAGGCGCTTTGTACTCTAGAGAAAAATAGATTCCTCCTTTTTTCAGCTTTGTGCTTTTCGGCGTTGTGCTTTGTTGAGTGGTCTGTTTTTCTTATTCTTCCTTTGTAGATTACATACTTTAGGCCTTGATCCTTTACACCTTGTCAAGCTCTTTGTTGGCTAAAGAAATAGGAGCAACCGATTGTGGGGGAAGGTGTTGGTTTGTGTTAGTTTTGGCAACTGTGATGGTCGATCGGGACTGAGCCCGGTATTTCCTTAGTGCAAGTAGTGATTTCTACCTCACAAGTGGTATCAGAGCCAAGCCTAGACTCAGCCATATAGATGAATTCCTCGAAATGCCGAACAAAGGTGGTGAGCCTCGATTTGCTCGAGATGAGATCCGTGGATAAGCTCTATTGGACAGGTGGTGTGCTCCGGATGCTTCACGGACTTGTCCGACCCCAACACGGTGAAGAGGAGTTGACCTGAATAGAGCAAGCTCCCGAGTTAGGTAGTGCTCTTGAAATACTTCATAGACATGTCATGACCCCAACACAGTGAAGATGAGAGTAAAGAATCTTAGTTGGTAGAGAGTGGACGGATGGATGATCGTTTGAGAGGAGGCTAGGTGGTCCTTTATTTGAGGGGGGGGGGGGGATTGTAGGGAGTACATCCAAAGTCCCACATTTGTTAGAAATGGGAAAGATTATGGGTTTATAAGCATGAACAATATTTTCATTGGTATGAGGTCCTTTGGGGTAAAGCCCAAAAAGTAAATTCATGAAGGTTTAGACCCAAAGTGGATAATATCATACTATTGTGCAGATATGTGGTGTCCATAAATCCAACAGTAAAAATCTTTTATATTGAAACTTTAGTTGAGGTTGATGTTGATCGGATGGATAATCCTTTTCAAATCTTTCGTTTGAAAACAGAAACTCTCAAGAAATTCTGAGAAACGTTGACAGATGCATAAACTTTGGGAGCAAGAACAATTAGATGAAGTATTTTTTGTATTGAAAAATTAGAATTGATCGACGATTTATAATATAAAATTGATTTTAGATAAGGAAATATCCTTCTCCCAAAAAACTCTTTTGTTTTGAAATTTTTTAATATGCAATGGAATTGATTTGGGATAAGGAAATATCCTTTTACAAACTGACATGTCTTGGAGTCTTTTTTTTTTTTTTTTGGTATAAATCTATTTCAATTCTATTACAAACATGGTTAGAATCAAATTATTTGTTTCAGTTCTGTGTTTCTGGGAAGGAATAAAGCTAATTTGAATAGGGTTTTTTTTTTTTTTTTGTGAATTTCATTTTACTTATTGGAATGTTATAGTTTAAATTTACTCGTTTCAATCCAGTGTTTTTAGCAAGGAATTAACGATTTTGAGTTTGAGTTTGAATTTCAATTTCAATTTTAATTATAAATATTCGGCTTAATTATAAATATTCTGGAGACTGTAGTTTTAATAGCTTTTGCCACTCCAAGTCTGCCATTCCTTCCAAGCTTTGGAGTATTGTTGTGGGCACCTTGTGCATTATGTCTTTTGGTATCCTAGAAAATATGTTATAAAAATTAATTATTGATTTTGTCTAGTAATTTTAATCTAAACTAAACAAGGCATAATATGCATCAGAACTCCATTGTACAATGAAGTAGAAGGCCCACTAGACTAGACTCGTGATAAATAACATTACTCCAACAAACAAAAAATATAACTTTTTTCTTCTTCTTCTTTAATGTTAGCCATTTCTGGCAAGTCCAACAGATCAAGTTCTATACGAAGAAGAAAAAGATGCTAAACTTGTTTATCAAGTAATCAAGTATGCCTACCTTTTGAGCTTTAAACTTCGTTTGACATATATTTCTTTCAAGAGTGGAGAATCCTATGGGATGTCAATTTCTAGCTTTTTGGCTATTTCAATAAGTTAATGAAATGCTAGTTCGAACCTAATAGGCATATGCTCAGCATTTTCATCTTCAAGCTTGTCCATATTTTCTCTGATAAATTTTATCCCTACATATCACATGAAAATCACTTAAAAAAAACAAATTTTTGTCCACGTATTTGTTTCGCACGGGAAGTCACTAACAATTAAAAGATAGTTCAGACGATTGTGTAAGGAACAAATCTCTCAAGACAAAGTCCCAACGAGTGGTGCTTTATTTATGAAGATTGCAATTTATAAGAAGCGAAACGCCTCCAAGGGGTACAAGCACACAAATCAATTAAAAGCTTAACAAGAAGAAAATGAAAGAAATGAAATTACATATTTTCTATTCGAGAGTGATTTGATAGGGGCCTTCTTTCATGTCATCTCTTTTTTTTTTATACTTCCTTAGTAGTATCTTTTTGTAGAACCGTTTGAAAACTGCTCATCGCCATGTAACTACCCACTTTCTCCATAATGACTAACTAATTAAGGAACTGTCATTTTACCCTTTGTCATTACTCTTGTTACTTAACTTCTTGTAACCAAGATTTTTGGATCGTGGACAGTGATAAGATTGCTTGTTAATCGTCTCAATAACTGTTGCTTCAAATGGTTCATTTCACTCGTCCAGCTCTTGGGCGTCTCTCGAGCTTTGGCGATAGTGATGCTGTACTCGCTTTGATCTTGGGGACGAGCTGACTTGAGCGATGATGGGCCCCCATTATATAACTCTCTCTTGTGGCAGCAAACAGGATTTTGGTGGGCTTCCACTGCATAACTTCATCTTGGATTTTTACATGGTCTCATTTGGACTTATCCTCTGAATTCTTAACTGGGATTCGTTCTTTGGACCATTCGATTGGACCACATTTTTGTATGTCAACAGTATTAATTTCATCTTTAAATTAAAAATATGTGTTGAATCTCATCCTTAATCTCTCATAATATATTTAATTTTCAATATAAGAGTTAAAGTTGTTTAAAAATATTTACACTTTTGAAAATGATAAATATATGTTACATCGTCTGAATTTGTGAGACGCAAATGGTCAAAGATTAAAACTAGCTAGCAATGTTTGTGCCAAACTATATATTTGACAAAACTTTGAACAGAAGACTTTGGAAATGTAGAGAGGATTTCTTTGTTGGAATATTCTAGAGTAAAGTAGAGATATTGATTTTGTAACTAGATGTCTCATTTAATAAGATATATAAACTTATAATAGTTGAATAAAATTTCATAAAAACATATTTATAAAGAATAATCTAGACAAAAAATATGAACTATAAAATAGAATCAATCTATATCGCCCATTTAAAGGATACAAAATTATAAAAGGTCCAAGAGGCTTCATTTGTCACCAACCAAATTAGAAGTAGAATAATAGCTAAATACTGAAAGAGTTTTTAAAGTAACATAATTTTTTTGGCAAACTGTAGGAATTCTTCGCCGGAGGTTTGGAGTGATGCCAGGAGTTTTTTCTCTTTTTTCCTTTTTCTTTTCTTTTAATTTTTTTTTTGTTTTTGTTTTAGCTTTTTAATTATTTGATGGGAAAAATAGTAAGTTACCATTTTGCATTTCCCTACTTTGGTAAAAAAGTGGTTAACTTTTTTATTTTAGTGGTCAATGACGGAGAAATGGACAGAAACCATCCAAAAGGGCCTCACGTGCAACGTTTGGAAAAGTTAAGGATAACAGCTACAACAAATCAAATGCTTGTGGAAAGTTTGCTAATGTTTCAAAGGTTCGGAGCTTTTGCTGTAATTATCCCCAAAATAAAATCCATCTCGACCACCACAGAATACCCAGACGGACAACCCAAACCCAATAATCAAAATCTAAGACTTTTCTATTTTGTATTTTTCCGAAAACCTCATAAAATATTATATTATAATCAAATCAATAAATCTCTTAATTACAATTTACGACTTTGATTACAACATAAAATTTGAAGAATATAACGTTTTTAGTTTTCTCTTGTTCTTCTTATATAACATGATTTTTTCCATTATTTCCTTATCCTTGAATTTAATTTTCATTGTCCAAACAATGCTTGCATACAGTTTCCACCTCCATTGCTCTTACTTGGGTGGAGGGAGCAGTTGGAGATGGCAGTGGTGGTGGCATATAGTGGTGCCTATTTGGGGTGGGGGGGGGGGGGGGTGGAGAAGAATGTGAACAGTACTTTTTTTTGGGTTTTTATTTAACTTTTGTTTTTTATTGGGACCCCAATTACAATTTTTCTGAAACAAAGAGTCAAACGTTATAAGAAAAAAAAATACTCTTCCATTTAAAAAGGAAAAAAAAAAATGACTCCATGCGTTCACTTAACGGCAGATTTGGATGGAAAATGATGGAAGGAAGTTTTACACAATCAAAAGTATAATTAATGGTGAAAATGCCAAAAAAATGAAAGGTATGAACGTTTTGCACAATAACAATGAAATGTATGGACATTTTGTGCTATTTACCATTCATGTTATAATGTGCAACTTTTTCAATGTTTTGATTTTCGTCGTTTATAAGACTAGTCAAAATTGAAGGTGTGTTGTACGTTATTTTGAAATGTTTTATATGTGCTATAAAAATAATATTGCAAGATTTGAGAATATAAAACATAATTAATACAAATTATTTATGTGGAATGAACTTTTGATTTAAAAAAATAGAAATCGGTTTGTGAAAACAACTTAAATAGTCGAGGAAGTCAATTACAATAGTCTTTCTATTTACCCTTTTGATTTGAATTGAATATATAACCAATACAATCATTTTTTTCATATTCACTTAATGTACATTAAATATATCAATTGAACTTATTTATTATAGATACCCCCATTTATGTTCTCTATATCTTAACATTCATTGAATAAATCAATATGAAGGAAATTCTAAAAATATTCATCTTTTGTTCCAAAAGTTTTTTATGAATTTAATTTAATTTATTATTCAATTAAGTGGAATGAATATGTACTTTGATCATAACTAAATAATTGATAAAATAATTCATGATAATATTTTTCAAATGATTAAATAAATCAAATACATATTGAAAAATAAAAAGGCATTGAATCTGTCAAATATGGTTAAATAAATTAAATACATATTGAAAAATGAAAAGTAAGGTAATGAATGTGTCAAATGTACATTCACCATAACTAAATAGTTGATAAAATAATTAATGATAATATTGCTCAAATGATTAATAAATTAAATATATATTGAAAAATGAAAAGTAAGGTATTATTGAAATAATTAAATACATATTGAAAAACAAAAAGTAGAATATTATTGAAATAATTGAATTATAGTAAGGATAAATCTTCCAAAAAACGATTCTCACATGATGTGATATTTAATATATTATAGATTACAAATTTTTCAGTGTTAATAACTTTAAAAGTATTTTAGTAAATTTAACCTAGATATTAATGTATGTCATTAATAAATAAAGTAATCAAATGTGTCTGAAATTTTGAGTAGTTATATTATTTTTCAATCAAGTTATTTATTTTAAAATATAGCCACTCAAGTTTCACACTTCCACACTATAGATACCATGAAGTGCCAATATGTCACCAAGCAATATTATTTATTAAGTCAAGTAAGCAAAATTGATTTAAAAAATGTATTTATTTCTTCTTAAGTTGCCCAATTAATGCAATGCAATTACTGATCCCATGAAGAGCAATCCCAGATGCCAAATCACAGGGGCGGACGCAGAAGAAAAAAGTTAGGGGGCACACTCGAACTTGTAAAGAAGTTGGGATAAATTTTACACTCGAAAATTTACGTAAAAAAATCATATCCCATGTAATTTTGCATCCGAAAATTTACATGGGATATGACTTTTTTGGATATAAAATTTCGAAATTTTTTGATATCATATTCCATATAAAATTTCTTAATAAAATGATAAAAATTACATTGAGGTGTATCGCAAAAATAGTAAATGTTAATGAAATAATTGATTTTTTTTGAAAAAATGCGAGTTAGACGTTTTTCTTTAAGACTCACGTTTAACGTATTTTTAACTATTTTCGATGTCTATTTGGATTATTCGATATTCCCATAATGTAGTTATCGAAATAAGTTTTGAGATTACATAAGCAATTTGTAGATTTGATTAGCGTACAATTGTCGGTGAATTTTTAAAATTAGCATGTTATCGAAATTCAAATTTATTGTGATTTTGCCCCTGTTTGGTGGAAATTAAAATCAAATTTGTAGTAAATTTTGATAAAAGTTAAAACATTTATGGATTTTATGAAATATATTATTAAAATTTATTGTTAACTTTGATTTATATTAAAATTTAGATTTCAATCGATACCAAACACGGAAAAAAAAAAAAAAAAAAAAAAAGTTAGGGGGCACGTGCCCCCCTTGTGTCCGCCCCTGCCAAATCAAGTGTTTACTAGCTGGTTTACTTCTATCTAATATGCCTATAACACTAGTTAACATAGATCAAAGAAAATGAATGAGCTGCAAAAGAGGAATATTGAAGTATAAGGAATAATCAGTGAGACAAAATACTTGTAGCATTTTTAACATGAATTTACCTTTTTTTAATATCCCAATTTACTGATTTAGTCCATTCTAAATATTAGAAATAGAAACGAGTCTCTTTGCAAACTTGATCTTAAATAATTATTTTTTGGGAAAATTAGACTGTGTACTGTATTAAAATAAGTATTTTGATTAATACCTTTTAAACTAATTAAACATTTTAATCAAGTAATAATTACTTCCTAGAAACGACTCCTCTGGCGAATTTTCATCTCCCAGAAAACTCCATATGTAATCTTCATTTCCGGAATGTAAATCTTTCTTACACCAAGTTCTGAGTTCTTGTCATCCATCTCTGTTAGTTTAGAAAGAACTAACAATGGCGAGTAAATTCCATTCAAGCAGTGATTATTATGGCAGCGGCCTGTATAGACTGCTGCTTGATATTCGCAGTGCCACCCTCACAAAACTCCAGAAGCGGTGGCGCATTGCCTGCATCGCTGTTCATTTTTCTCTCTCTGTTGCCAAATCTATTATTAAAAGAAGAAGAAATTGTAAATATTCCGAAATTTCAAGCTCCCCTTCTCACACTGTTCCTGAAAATCGATTCTGTCAGCGGCCTGAATCTTTCAAGGACAAATTTAGTGCCTGGATCTGTTTTTTTTTTTCAGCCGTTGATCAAACAAAGCTCACAGAGATGGTGAAGAACAAAGGTTTGGATGAACTTTTTCAATTTGATGGCGTTGACGGCATTGCCAGGCTTCTAAAAACTGATGTAGAAAATGGAATTCCCAGAGACGAAGACGCAGCCAGAGATAACAAGAAAAATAGAATCATACCAAGGCATGTGCTACTCACCGTGAGGAACGATAAGGAGCTCGAAAAACTTCTAGCCGAAGTGACAATTGCTTATGGAGGAGTTCTACCGACCATCAATCCGGTACTTCTGCCTAAGAAATCTGAGAAGGCCGGAAAGGAGCACACGAAATCCCCTACCAAGGCAACTAATCTCCCAAGAAGGCCTAATCTTTAAGTTGTCTCTGAAAATTCAAGTTTGGCATGTGGTTTGTGGGATGCTTCTTTTCCGTTTGATGAAATGTCTAGCTAGGAATTTTCTGTTTTTGCATTGTCAAAGTTCTAACAGTTTAAAAGATTTAATTTGCATATTACAGTGGAAGGCAGGTTGTTGATTGAATTGATTGTAGTTGAAGCAAAAAAAAAAAAAAAAATGGTTTTATGAAAAATCGAGATGGTATAATCGAAGAGAATGGGAAAGTTGGGTGATTTTGAGGTCTAGGAATGACATAGATGCAAATATCTCTTTTATTGAATTGGTTCCAAAGTTTTGATTGATGTTTTGTCACTTTTTTTTTAATAATAGAATGCTTTTCTTTCCATTTCTCATTGTATAGTGGGTGAATTAAGATCCTTGGTAGGTGTTTTGTCACTTTTTCAAATGTTTTCGGTTCGTGTTTTGTCACTTTTTCGAATGTTTGCAGTTTTTTTTTCAACTTGCCACTTTTTTGAACGTTTTGTCACTTTTTTTTTTAATTCACGTCATTTTTTTAGTATTTGTCACTCTTTTCTATCACCTTTTTTATTGTCACTTTTTAAAAATTTGTCACTTTTTTTAATAACAAACATCACTTTTTAATCAACATGTGAATTTGTGCTATTTTGGCATTTGTCACTTTTTTTCTTTAGTTTTGTCTCTTTTTTTTAATTTGTATCACTTTTTCATTTTACACAATATTTTTTACTTTCTAAAAACCTTTCTAGTAAATCAATATTTACAGAATGGTTTTGGTAATCAAGATTTTTGAAGAGAGAAACACTTATTTTTATTTTCTAGCAATTTTGATTGAAGTTTGGTTGTAAATTAGAGAGACAACTGAGGGTTGGATGAGAAGAAGAGTTGTGAATGGATGGTTTGTCACTTTTTCGATTGGTGTTTTGTTACTTTTTTCGAATATTTTCGATTCGTGTTTTATCACTTTTTCGAATGCTTGCAGTTTTTTTTAAACGTTTCACTTTTTTGAATGTTTTGTCACTTTTTTTTTTTTAAATTTATGTCACTTTTTTAGTGTTTGTCACTTTTTTCTATCACATTTTTTTATTGTCATTTTTTTCTTATCACTTTTTAAAAATGTCACTTTTTTTAGTAACAAATATTACTTTTTAATTAGCATATGGATTGGTGCTATTTTGGTATTTGTCACATTTTTTTTTTTTTTTGGTTTTGTCATTTTTTTTTTAATTTGTGTCACTTTTTTAAAAAAGGTAAAAAAGTGACATTTTTTATAAAAAAGTGGCATTGTGTCACTTTTTCATTTTACACAGTATTTTTTATTTCCTAAAAATCTTTCACATGATTTTTCAAAACATCTCTAATTTTAAGGGTATTTTTGTAAGTATCCCTTATTTTTTTTTAAAGAAATAGTTTATCTTTTACCTTAAAGCCTATCAAAAGCAGAGTCGATTGAACCATGAAGCCATTTGGACGGTCACCTAAGGCCCATAATTATGCAACGCCCCAAAATTTTGAGATTTGTAATTTTAATTTTTTCCTTATAATAGTAAATAATTTATTTAAGAAAAAGGAAAGTCACAAAATAAAATCTATCCTGACCACCACATAATACCCAGATGGCCAACCTAAACCCAACAATCAAAATCTAAGACTTTTTCTATTTTCTATTTTTTTTATCGTTTCTTTTTACTTTTATTCCTAAAAACCTCATAAAGTATTAGATTATAATCAAAGAGTACCGATATTTCCATCCACACCTTATGTATATATATATATATATATATATATATATATCCACTTTTAAAAATAAAATTTTATTATATTTTAAATTCTATGTAAATTTACTTAAAAAGACATAAATAACTTAAAAATTATATATAACTCTAAATTCATCCACTAATTTTTATTTTTATTAAATTATCTTAAATCTTTTTATATTCTTTTAGAATTTACGTTTAACTAAAACTTTAAAAAACCAGAGAATTACATGAATATGTTTTTAATACTCAGAACTTCAATAGACAAAGAATTTAGTAAATCATGGAAGAGATGTCTGAGTAAATATATATAGATATATCAATATATGAAAAAGAGTTTGAAAATGTAAAGATTACCTTTTTTATCATGCACTGTCGTTTGATATATTTTTTTTTTTAACGCGTTAAGATATTTATGGGTTTTAGTGGCGTTCTTGTCATATCGTGCTCGAATTTGAAAATTGAAGGGTAATATTCATTGTCGACGAAGGGTCATTAAGAATCATCGGTTGAGTCCTTGGTAAGCTCAAAGAACTTCCCCATGTAGAATATGGAAACACTATAATAAGTATATTGACATTGGAAAATATGAATATTTTGTGATAAAGTCACCTTATTTTTTCCTAGTTATAAGCATTAAAATTTATTTTCAAAATGTCGTGAGAAAACTATTTAATTAACATCCAAATTCAAATTTATGATAGTAGAAAATTAATTATCTAATTATATTATGTTTATCCGCATGGATTTGGGGCCTAATTTTGATTTGCGTTGATGAATTATTTACAAATTATAATATATGATGTTTTCTACTTTCTATTAATGTTAAGCCTTTTTGTCTAATAAAGAATAAAAAATAAAAAATTCGGTCATGTTAAGCCTTTTTTTTTATCGAAATATATGATGTTTTTCTACTATAAATTTTGTATTTAAGCTTACAACGAAGATATGATTGAACCAAACCAATCATAGTCCAAACACGATGAGTTCCAAATGTTACTTAATATACTTTCTTTAGAGACAACCCTCCTTCTAATTTGGATGTTAATTTATGGTGGTTTGCCTTTGATGGATTGAGTCTTACGAATAAGAACAATAAAACTTCTAATAAACACCGTTAACATGGTTACGTGAATAATAAGTGTTAATTTAATGTTCAATCAATTCAATTTTGTTCTTATTTCGTTCATTCGATTTAAAAGAGTTTATTGTTTTAGGGATTGTGTGGATCTATAGTGTTAGACATTATTTAAAGTGGGATGAATATATAAAATTTATGCGGATGCATAGTATTGAAATGATTTAATTTAGAAAAAATTGCAGCAAAGGTCTGAAACCTTTCATTTTGCTGTAAATTATAACCTTTCATTTTACGGCCACGGTCACAAACCTTTATATTTAACTACGGCCATGGTCCAAATCACTGATTATGTCCATGATACCGTTAGCCAACACTGAAATTACAATTTTGACTCAAATGGACAAATCAAATGAGGGACAGATGGTATAATAAAATAATTAGAATAATTAAATAAATAAATAAAAAAGAAAAAGTACGGTTCATCTTCCCCAATCTCCCTACCATTATGTCCCTCCTCTCAACCGAAACAAACTAAATCAAAATCCCACCATGTCATCACCGCAACGGCCACCGAGATTTTTTACAAATGCACCATCAATTTTTGTTCTTGAAATCGTCAGTTATTAGAAGAGAACATATACAAAAGAGACTACACCATTTGGTGTTTCTAATTTAAATAGCCCCAATATAGTTGTTGATGAATTCGGTGGAATAGATACATCTGGAGTTTAACAGGAACTTGCTCATGACACTAATAATGAGTCTTCGAACTGATTTACACTATCAACGTCAAGTTCTGATGGAAGTGTGATCTTTGAAGTCAGAAAAAGATTACTTCTCATAATCTTAACTCATCGAGTGGTATAACTGAGGGAGAATACAAAGTGGAGCGTACAGCATCTAGTGCTCAAGTTGAAACATCACTTGTACAATCTTAGGGTCTATTTGATTGCAAAGGTGGAAAATGGATGGAAAGAAAATATTTTATTAGGAATTGAATTGCCTAGAATTTGTTTTCTTGGGAATTGTAATTAATTGCGTTTGATTGGTATAATTTTCCACCTGGAAAATATTGAAAGTTTGGTATCCATTTGATTTCGTTTTTCATGAAAATAGTCCATTAAAATGATAATTTTTTCTACCATTAGGTCTATAATTTGTTCAACTTGCCAAAAAAAACTTTAAAAAAATTACCATACCAAATACCATTCGTTTGTCTTTGTTTTGCATGAAAACTGTCAATAAAAGTGATAATTTTTTTTATCATTGTGTCTAAAAAAAATTTCAATTGTCAAAAAAAAAAAAAAGACAGAACATGGAAAATCAATTCCAGTAAAAACAAAAGGAAAATCAATTCACCAAATTGCTGGAAAACATGCGCGTGAACGGCGGCTGTGGAAAATTTTTTCCTAGTCAAATTATTGCAATCAAACAAGTGAATAGTAGGAAAAATCTTGGACCGGGTAACAAAGCATTAAATGCTAATGCTTCTAAGAAGCGAGAATCCCAAGTAAGTTCGACTGCAATTTCACCAGTAGATTTGTGTTTGCAGCTATTAAGGAAAAGAAGGCAGGGTGTCACGGGGTCAAATTTCCTACACTAGAAATACTAGACACCGTGTAGCCTTAACGTTCACAATTCCCGTTCCTACGAGAAAACGCTAAATCAGCCTTTCGACGCCCCCAAAATAATTCAACCAAGTAGGCTAGTTCACTACAACTTTGAGTAAAGGATTTTGAAGTAAAGACACAAGTATGTGGGGAAACTCCATCTCATAAATATCCTATGAATTATATTAATATATGAACCCTATAAATTTTAGGAGTTACATATATGACATGAATTACATGAATCTCATGGATCCCATAAATCATAGGAATCACATGTATTCCACATACCAATTTACAAAAAGAGCACATCTCTATTTATAGGCAAAATCCTAGGAAAATATCTTGGAATCAATAGCTAAGATAAACCTTCATCCAAGGGTCCACAATGGTTTCAACTTGCCTTAAACCTCTTTAGACCAAAGAGAAGCCAAGTTGGAATTGACTTCATGCAAGTGGGATGTCTCTACAAAAAGATCCCATGTTAGACATGTCCCCTTTATAGTCATCAATTTGTCTTTTACTTCCTCTTATGGCCTTTGATCTTGCAAGTGGCTTAAGTAGCCAACTTGTCCAAGACTCCCAAAATATCCCAGCAACCTGCCCATGGTATTTCTCCCTAGAAAACAACCTGGTATGCAAGGAAAATCGTTCATGCCATGCCCATGTCACTCCATGTCACACAGACTGCAAGCTGTGTGTTGCTGTGCTGTCTTTGTGCTGCCATCACTGCAGTCTGTGTTTGGCCATGTCCTGCCTGCGTCCTGGGTACTGCCTGCAATGTCTGCCTGTGTTGCAGCCGTATCGCCATGGCTGCCTGCACACCCGAATTTTCCAGAATGAACTGGACACGAACCTCCCACCACCTGGACACGAACCTTCCCTCATGGACACGAGTCATTTCTTCACCATTTTAGGTGACACCGGTATCGCCATATGCCTTTGATGCCTAGACCTAGTCAACCATAGGTCTACCTCATTTTCCCCACCTAGTGCCATAACATCCCCGTGCCATGCTAGGTTTCAAGGCATCACCTTGCGATCCGTCACAAGGGGCTACATCTTACTTGGTTTTATCCAGTGGTCGTAGGTAGAGGATTTTAACGGTGGTGGTATGGGGTGGCATGGTGATGATGATGGGGATTGGGATTTTGATTTTGTTTGTGTTGTGTTGAGGAAAGGGGGTAGGAGCGAGAAGGTTGGGGAAGATGAATAGTACAAATCGATTTTTTATTTAATTATTCTTATTATTTTATTATGGAAATTGTAAATATACCATTTTGTCCATCATTTAATTTGTCCATTTGAGTCAAAATTGAAATTTCACTATTGACTAATGGTATCATGGACGGAATTAGTGATTTGGACCATGACTATAGTTAAATATAAAGGTTCGGGACTGCGACCGTAAAAATGAAAGGTTAAGGTATAATCTGCAGCAAAATGAAAGGTTTGGGATCTCCGTTGCGATTTTTCCTTTAATTTATTAAGGACAATATTAGAATATGACGTGGATACAAAAAGTATTTTTTAAAATTTTAATAGGGATGAATTTAGAATGTGATAGATACATAAAAATGTGGATGGAAACAAGGACAGACCAAATCAATTATATATATGGTCCATGGGTCCATTAATTTTACCAAAGTTCCATTTCTTTTTCCACAAATTTACACGGTTCCACCGCTTCCACCAACACTTGCCCTCGGTGACGCCTCTACCAGTGATGGACGACTCGAGTATCAAAAACCGGAAGGTTGGAAACAGGCTATCAATGTTACCAACTGCCTTCTGACTCTCTTTTTTGTTTTGTCTTGGGTTTTTTTTTTTGGTGTTATTTTTTATTTGTGAATTATGATTATCCTTACTTAAGAATCTTGATTTATGTTCTATGAATTAATTGACAATTTGACATTGAAATGAGAATTTGATTTGTGAATTTGTAAATTGTGACTTGGGATAAATAATTTATGTTGCACTATCATTGAATTATGTATTTTAATTTATCATTTATGAGTTTTGATTTGTGATTTAGGGTCATTGAATTATGAATATCCCCCTCTCTCCCTCTATCTCGTATTTCGTAAACGATCTCGTTATTGCGACCATTGACGGTTGATAGTTGACGACCTTCGACCACCCTAGATGAGTTCATATCCTAAATTTGCCACTGGATAGAAATAGCGATACCCTAATCAAATCAATAAATCTCTTAATTACAATTTACAACTATGATTACAGCATAAAATTTGAAGAATATACCATTTTCTAACTCGTCCACCGGTTGAACTAAGACAAAATGCACATAATGGCACAGCTTCAATTTCTAACTTGTCCACTTCATCTCATTTCTTCTTCAAACTCAACCCTCTACGCTTACTTCTCTCTTAGATAGTGCCTTCTTTCACCCTCTTCAACTCTTGAATTCAAAAAAAAAAAAATTTACTTCTCTCTTAAATAGTGCCTTCTTTCACCCCCTTCAACTCTTGAATTCAAGAAAAATCTTTTACTTCTGTCTTAGACAATGCGTTATTTCACCTCCTTGAACTCTTGAATTCAAGAAAATCTTTAACAACAGAAAAACATGATTCCTTCAAAACTCATCGAAGAAGTCTTATCACACTTATCAGCGGGATCGCTTATGCGATTCAAGAGCATATCAAAAAATTGGTGCTCTATAGACAGTGATCATTTCATCAAAAAGCATTTGCATCAATCCGTCACAACATGCTCCAATCACAACCTCATTTGTGGATTTTAGGGTTGTTGGATTTGAACAAGAAAATAGACTAAATTGCCCATGCCTTTCTTAGTGTGTGTATATTTATATATTGATTTGCATACATTTGTAGAGTGCGTATGGTATTAAGAGTATGGGAGAGAGGGGGAGAGAGTCTTGATGTTGTGTGAGGGTGGGCATTAGGTTTGTTTGATTTGAATGTGAAAAATGGATTTTAGATATATATGTATACACACTACACGATATTAAAAGATGTATGATATTCAGATGAAGGATAGTGTACGGTATTTGGATGAGGTGAGAGAGTGCATGATGTGTCGTGGAACAACTATTTTTTCGATTAGTCTAAAAAGTATTAAGTTACTTTTAATAATTTTTTTCTGAGAATTAATTGAGAAATTCATCAATAGTCAATAAATTATACTACTATACACAGGTTATGGAAAAAGTGAAATTTGTACTCGAGGGCTAAGCCAAGAAATTGGTTTAGTGGGGTCATAATATATATCTTTAAGTATAAAGTCTCAAAAATTTTATGTTAAGACTTTAAAAACTCTTACTTTAAGTATTTAGCTATTATTCTACTTCTAATTTGCTTGGTTACAATGAAGTCTCTTGGACCTTTTATAATTTTGCATCCTTGAAATGGACGATATAGATTGATCCTATTTCATAGTTCATACTTTTTGTCTAGATTATTCTTTATAAATATGTTTCTATGAAATTTTATTCAACTATTATAAGTTTTTATATCTTATTAAATGAGACGTCTAGTTACAAAATCTTTTCAATCTCTCTTCTTTATTCTACAATATTCCAGCAAAAAAATCCTCTTATATTTCCAAAGTATTCCACAAATCTCTTCAAAGTTTTGCCAAATATATAGATTGGCACAAACATTGCTAGCTAGTTTTAATCTTTGACCGCTTTGCGTCTCACAAATCCAGACGGTGTAACATATCTTTATTATTTTCAAAAGCGTAAATATTTTTAAACAACTTTAACTATAATATTGAAACTTAAATATATTACGCGAGATTAAGGATGAGAATCAATAGGAATGGCAAAAAAACTCGTTGAACCCCACGCTAAATGGGGTGAGAGAATTACCTGTCTAACCGGGTAAATGGAACAGGGCAATGGTCATTACCCCGAAGTGGGTACGGGGCGAGTACGAAAAATATAGTCCCCGTCCCGATACCCGCCCCGTTTAAAGTTAAATTCAAATTTAAATTTTTATCGAACAAAAATAATAAATTTATCATCATTTTTAAAGAGAATATAAGTTGTTTTTAACAAATTAGTAAAAAAGTAATAATATTTACTAACTAAAGACATAAAATAAATAAAATAAAAAAAGAAAATAAAAAAAATAAATGGGGCAGGGTACTTGCCCCGCCCCGCCTCGATCTCGCTCCGAACTCGTCCCGTCCCGCTTTAACCAGGTATGTGGATGTGGTAAAGTAACAAAAATACCCGACGGGACGGGGGTGGGAATGGCCGACTCGTCCTATACCCATCATGTTGCCATTTCTAAAATTCAACATATATTTTTAAATTAAAGATGAAAATTAATACGTGGACAAAAATTTGTTGTTTTTAAGTGATTTTCATGTGACATGTAGGTATAAAATTTATCCGCGAAAATATGGACAAGCTTGAAGATGAAAATGCTGAGCATATGCCTATTGGGTTCGAACTAACGTTTCCTTCACTTATTGAAATAGCCAAAAAGCTAGAAATTGATATCCCATATGATTCTCCAGCCTTGAAAGAAATTCATGCCAAACGAAGCTTAAAGCTCAAAAGGTGCACCTTACTTGATAAACAAATTTAGCATCTTTTTCATCTCCACATCGAATATGATCTGTTGTACTTGACAAAAATGGATAACATTAAAGAAGAAGAAAAAAGTTCAATTTTTCGTTTGTTGGAGTAATGTTATTTATCATGAGTCTAGTCTAGTAGGCCTTCTACTTCATTGTACAATAGAGTTCTGATGCATATTATGCCATGTTTGGTTTAGATTAAAATTACTAGTCAAAATCAATAATTAATTTTTATAACATATTTCCTAGGATACCAAAAAACATAATGCACAAGGTGCCCACAACAATACTCCATAGCCCGGAAGGAATGCCACACTTGGAGTGGCAAAAGCTATTAAAACTACAGTCTTCAGAATATTTATAATTAAGCCAAATATTTATAATTAAAATTGAAAGTCAAACTCAAAATCGTTAATTCCTTGCTAAAAAACACTGGATTGAAACGAGTAAATTTAAACAATAACATTTCAATAAGTAAAAAAAAAAAAAAAAAAATCTATTCAAGTTAGCTTAATTCCTTCCCAGAAACACAGAACTGAAACGAATAATTTGATACTAACCATGTTTGTAATAGAATTGAAATAGATTTATTCCCAAAAAAAAAAAAAGGACTCCAAGTCCTATCAGTTTGTGTAAGGATATTTCCTTGTACAAAATCAATTCCTTTCCATATTATAAATAACCAAAACAAAAGAGTTCTTTTGGGAGTACAATATTTCCTTATCTAAAATCAATTTCATATTATAAATCGTCGATCAATTCTAATTTTTCAATACAAAAAAAAAAAAAGTTTGTCTAATTTTTCTTGCTTCCCAATTTTATGCATCTGCCAACGTTTCTCAGAATTTCTTGAGAGTTTCAATTTTCAAACGAAAGATTTTACAAAAAAGATGAACTTATTGAATAGTTGGGAAAAAAGATTTTACAAAAGTTGCTGAATCCATTAGCACTTACTCTCCGTATTTCTACTAGAATGGGAGAAAGAAAAGTGCTAAACAAGTATTATCCACCGGACTTCGATCCGGCAAAGATTCCACGGCCGCAGCAGCCAAAGAATAAGCAATTCGCTATCCGCAATATGCTTCCCATGAGCATTCGTTGTACAACTTGTGGGAATTACATGTATAAGGGTACTAAGTTTAATTCGCGCAAAGAAGAAGCCATCGGGGAGAGTTATTTGGGAATTCGAGTTTTTAGGTTCTATATCAAATGCAGCAAGTGCTCAGCGGAAATAACATTCAAGACGGATCCACAGAATTCGGATTATGCTCTTGAGTGCGGTGCCACGAGAAATTTCGAACCTTGGCGTGCAGAGGATGAAGAGAAAAAGAATAGGAATATAGATGATATGAAATCATTGGAGAATAGATATTTGGACTCGAGGAGGGAACTGGATATCCTAGTTGCTTTGGATGATATCAAGTCTTTGAACTCGAGACATGGAAGGGTCAGTATAGATTCAACGCTCGAAGCTTTGCAACGGAAAAATGAGGGGAATGAAAGGAAATTGGAAGAAGAGGATGAAGCTCTTATAGAATCCGTTTTTAAGGGGACGCGAGAGCATATTTTACGAAGGATTGATGATGAAGAAGGTTTAACTGTGTTTTCACCTGAGAAGAGAAGAAAGCTTCCTAACCCAACAGATTCTTTACCGAAAGGCGGTGTTCGTGAAAGCTTCAAGAGTCCAAATAATGGTAAATTCATTCTGAAGTCAGTTTCTATTCTTAAGAAACCACTGCCCGATTTCAATAGTAACAAGGCAGGAAAGGAGGAGCCAAAGAATCAGGAGGCCGAATCCATTGCAAGCAGTGGATTACAATCATTATGCCAACAATATGGAAGTAATGAAGACGATTGATAGCGAAGAACCATCCCATTTGTGTCACATTGGCAGCGTAATTTTAGTTTGGTGTGAGGCATGTTTCATATTTAGATCTTGAGTTCTTGACTGATATTTACACTATATTGTATAAAGCATCCAAACTAGTAGATTTTTATTATAAAATTTCGTGTTTCTTGAAGTTACTTTCATATGCACTGAGTTAGTAAAAAGAAAGATGGAATATGGAAATAACAAAGCATCGATCCTTCCCATGGTTGTGGTTCTTCTATTGACAATCTTAGAAAGTTGTTCCAAAGTTATTTCCACATTGGTGGGCATCAATGAAAAGAATTCAAGTAATGTGCTTATCTCAAATCCTAACCTCTATTGCTTTTGTTTGGCTGAGAACAAACAATATCATAACATGTTTTCTAATGATCAAAATGAATAAAAATAAACATCATAGATCTTGCTGGAAAAAGTACAATTAGTTATAAACTGATTCTAATATATTGTTGGCCCATTTGACATAACTTTTGCTTTTGCTTACGGTAAAAAAGTTTTGGAAGGAAACTGTCTTTAACTTTTGTTTGAAAACTAATATTTGAAAGAGTTTCCTATTTCGAAAATCTTTTTAGAGGAAACCATATTGCATCAGTTTCCTCTTCAAACTTTTCTAACTAGAAGTACTTTCATAAAATTAGTCAAATGAGTTCTGACCTTTTGACTTCCTAAAGTCATGCCAAACGAGGACTTAAACTGCATTACGAAATAGAGAAAGTTAACCACATTATTACAAAGGGGGAAAAATGCCATACTCTCACAAGTGTGTAGTACATTATTCAAGTGATTAAGCAAGTGGTTGCCCAAAGAATAATGTTGTTAATCGAGGAAAGAAACTGACATTATTCTGATAATTTTGTTTCTAAGTAGAAAGTACCCACTCTTGATGTGGGATATATATCACGAGAAGTATTTAAGGAGAAAAAATGTCTTCAGTTGACTCCATAAATCCACTTCTCAGCAGTGTTCGTGTAACTAACCAACTCCTCGGGTTTAAACCATAGTTTGATTTCATCCTTGGCTGTCTCCAGGCCATCACTGCCGGGGATTATATTTCTGGAAGCAGAGCTAAGAAAATCACACAAGCCATTAAAGAATGGTCTCTCCTTCAGATCATGATAATGCTTCTGGGCAAAATCCTTTAAGGAACCAAAATCTTGATGGCAACAAGCCTATAACCTTTGCGCTCAAAGCGAGATATGATTTCCGAAATCTGACACCCATGGAAACTTTATCAGAGATCGTGCAAAGATAGAACACGTTAATACAAATATGTTGCCAACTCAGCCACAAGACCAAAAGTAAAGAAGGGGGGAGGGGATCCAAGACTAGATTATATAACTGAATGCAGAAACATTGTTATAAAATTTGCATGTTATCAAGCTTGTCATTATGTTATCTGCAGAAAGGAACCTTCCATGTAATAATAAAATAACCTGGGCAGAATAATACCAGTCCTCTCTGCACTCCATCTGGCTTGATGGCAATAAAAGTGCATTCCATCTTCACAAACAACAAAATTTGAATTGTCAGCCAACAGAGAAGAATGGACAACAATGTCTCGCATACAAAAGTTAGGCGGGGCAAACTGAAGTACCTCAGCAGCATGTGCCTCTTTCTCCTGAAGCATGTAAGCTAAGATTCAAACAAAAGATCAAGTTAGAATTCTAGTTGAAAGAAGCTGTGGGAAGGGTAAGGCTAGGAAGATTTTAAGCTATTGGTAATTTGGTAGTGCAGGGGCTACTACGATCAACAAAAGGTACTTGTTTGAGATTGCATAGCACTGTGGGGAGAAACACGGGAATATTCTCAAATGAGAGCTATAATTTGATTAAACTATTTTACCCCCTTACCATGCAGAAGCATGAAATAATAGAAGAGGTACCGAAAGCACAATGCAAAACTTAAGTAAGGGACAAGGCACCTCTTCTATTAGCACCAGAGCCGGACCTGAGGGGAGGCCCAAGAGGCCACCGCCTCAGGCCCAAATTTCTTAGGGGCACATTTTGTTTTTTTTTTTTTTTGTTTTTTTTTTCTTTTTTAACCTAAAACTTCAGTGTCCGGCTCTGTGTCCGACGCTGAGAGAGACACACACAGAGAGAGAAAAACCTTGAGGCGTTGAGGCCTCAGGCCACTTCTTCCCCTTTCATTTCAACTACAAGTCCAACCGTGAATCGGCGACGCCGATCTCTCCACTCTCCACGCCGATGCCAACGCCAACGCCAACGCCAACGCCAAAGCTAAATATTGGGCATTCTCAACATTATACATTTATTTTCATGATGCAGGCAATATCAATGCAAATAGATTATATATATGCGCGGTGCAAAATTTCCAAAATATTCAGCTTCATCCATTTTCCCAAATCTCTCTCCATTCTGACTGTCCTAATCAAAAAAATCAGTTGAATCACCAGTAGATCATAGCTTCAAATCATGGTACGCTACGCAATCTTTTGTTGAGCTTCAGCTTTTACACTCTCTCCTGTGTATAAATCCAATACATTTGTTGATTATTCTGTTTTTCTCTTTTATGTATATCCGGGTTAAAATTTCTCTTTCATGGATTTGAGATCTTGAAAATGGAACCACTGGGATATGCAGTTTCAATTAATTTATTTAATGAATACCGATTTTTCAAAGCCTTAATTTTGAACGAACAAATGATGTTTTAGGATTCTTAGTTGCCAATCATATCATGAAATTTTTTATCAAGAGAATGGTAGATACAAAGACTATTTGAAACCCCATTATTTAATTTAGTTGTTAATTTTAACTTTTTGAGTTATTTTTGAAATATAATAGCTGAATACTAGGAAGTAAGAATTTCTGAATTTACACGACCAAGATGATTTTTTTTTTTTTTTTACTAATAACAGAACATTTGAAATGAGGTATATGCCAAGTTGCCAACTAGTTTAGGAGGAACCACTTAAGAACTAATTAAGAAAAGAACAATTTAGATTGTCAGGGCATGTATTTTAGCAGATCTAAAGAACTTGTTGTTTACAAGATCATTCCAACCCGTAGAACATTTTAGAATAGGCACTAATAGGCCAAAATTAAGGACCCAGCATTGTTGCAAAAGTTTCAGTTGACCTTTCGATAGATGGATCTGACCCCCAAAATTGTTGAGAATTAGGCTTAGATTACTGGTGTTGTTTCATCCTTGGCCTTCTGTTTACGAGTAAGTTAAGGTAGCTAGTGCTTTAGAGGTTTGTGTATTTGAAGATGGGAAAATTCAGACAGCAGGACCTATTGCTAAATATATTGCACGATGGATTATTTGTTTTGGAGACACTTTCGAGACCTTGAGCTAAATGTGGAAACATTGAAATGTGAAGCTCAGAGAATGTTTTCAGGAAGCATGCTTTCAATGGAAAGATCTAGTCCCTTCTAAAATTCTACTGAAAGTTGATTTCTTTGGCTGGTAGCAGCCATGGGATTATTGGTGACACTTCTGTAGCATCTGCTTGGTGTTTTCGTGGCCTAAATCGAATGGGTGGACTCATCGATGACTGATTAACACATGACTGCTGTAGAAAAAGAATGGATGGAATAATGATTGCAGTTTATGAACTTTGTGAGAAATCCTTGTTGAAAAATAGTCAAAATTTCATGGTCAAATTGCCGGTATATAATGTCAGGGGTGATATGTGCAGCTAAAGGCTGGTTTTTTCAACATTGAATGCCGTGTTAAGGTTCATAGCTCATTCATTATGACTTAGGGGCCCAAATTTTGAAATTCGCCTCAGGCCCTGCGAAACACAGGTACGGCCCTGATTAGCACCCTCATAATTACTCAGATTCTCAGAACCTGAGTTACTTTTTGTCATTTCACCATTTAAAAAAAACCTTGCACAACAAAAAAAAAAATGTTTGAATTTGTACAGGGGACAAGTTACCTGGGAAATATACAAAAGAAACTTGTTTAAAAGCATTGAGAGGGAAGAGTTTTGGGATAAGACCTGCTGCAGAAAGAGTAAGAACTCCAGAAACCCAGCCCCTATACGCATTTCTTGATTCAGATGCACCATATGAAGATAGAGCCAACACTCTTCCTCTACATGTAAGAGCTGCAGCCGCTGCTCCTCCTCCTTCCCTTACAAAGATAGATAACTTTTCCTTTTAAGGTTTTTGATGTACAATTTAAGCTTATTTATTTTTTGTTAGAAACTCCAGTAGGATTATAACATACCATAAAGATTAGTCAAATTTAGTTAAATAGAAAGTCACAAAGCACTTTCAGAAAATGTGTTTATTAGCACATTAGTCACTATGATGAAAGGTGGAAAAGCAAAAACTAAACAGATAAAATTTTATATCTAGTATAATGAAAAAGCTCAATTGCGTAAAAATGAAGTCAATTAATTACATAACTAAAAATAAATAAATAAATAAAGGGGGGGGGGGGGGGGGTTAAACATTTAAATAAGATTCAATTAATAAAAAGAAAACTGAAAAATATTGAAAGAAACTAAAAAAATTTCATATTTCGCCGATCAAACATTTCCAAAGAATACTCACACATTAAAAATACAACTAACTTTAATCTTGGCTAGTACAATTAAAAAGCTTAAATTATCCTAAAATTTCATTTGATTATATAATCTTTGAAGAAGAAGAAGAAGAAGACATGTTTTATTCAGTCTTACAGTTTGGCATGATAGACACTATATATTTTCTAAACAGATCTTTCAGAGTCTTTCACCTAAACTTAAACAAACTCTTGATCATTTAAAAGATCACCCTTTAATGATCCGATTCATTTTCAAACCACCTCTTGTAAATAATGGTATATTAATATCACCTTATCCTTATATTATAATATATGAAAAGGTCAAAAAAATTAGACCCTCCTCAGAGACAAATACCAAAATAAAAATTAGGCAGATTGATTACAAAAGACAGATCTTCGAGATAGCGGCACTGATCGAAATTCAAAATAATGATTCCAGACTTGTGGTGCAATGGAACGATGGAATTACTTTTTGTCAAGAACACCTTGCTATAAAAGTTAAAATAGGAAAAATTCAAGCACCAAATATTCAATGGAAATAATTATATTTGATGGCCTTTCAAGAAACAAGTGGCGAATTATCAGAAAGCCGATCAAATACAGAGGAAGAAAAATACATATCCGATGGCAAAACCAATGAAATGGACATGGGCCTAGAAGAAGTCTATATAGAGATGATGGAATAGTACAATAATTCAAAAAGAAGAAAAGGCATAAAGACAAAGAAATGACCATTATTAAAAAAGCAAGGACTATAAACAACACTCGAAGGACAATTATCAACACGGAAAGTCAAAAAGAAGGAGCGTGAAGACGAATGATCTTTATTATGTCCATACAGCTATAAAGTTAACATAAATGCATTTAATTGTAAATCATACACATTTAAAGATATATAATATTGTTTACTTTTTTTGTAAGAAGTTGATGTGTAATGTAACAATATCTACTTTTCTATAAGAAACAAAGGCATTTCACAAGAACACACACTGGAAAAAAAAAAAAAAAAAAACTCGTACTCAAAAAATCTCTCACAATCATTGGAAACTCAAAAGACTTCAAATTAAATTAAGTTCTTTTATACTTCCTTGATCCTTCTGCTTTATAATTCTCTCTTACTTTTATTATTTTTCGAGCAAGACCTAAAAGAGGAAACATCAAGTAAGCAATTAATTTATTCAGAAGTAATATTATAATGTTTTATTCTCGTCTTGTCAAACATATTTTAGCGCTCTTAGTCTCTTTATTCTGGATTTAATGGCCAAAATATAATGTAATTCTCTGAATTAAGTTGGTTATGTTTTATCTCGATTATGGAAGTTTGTTTAAACCTTTTAAACATGATGAAAATATTTTTTTAGTTACAGTTTTAAGCCTTTTTTAGAATGTCGAGAACTCCACCACCCCTACTTATGTGCATCTTTCGATAAAAACATACAATTTTTCTAAATTAATGCCTTTTTCAATTGAGGTAACTTTCCTCTTGTATATATACTAGTGTACGCACATACGATGCACGTGCTACAGTTTAGTTGAGTATTTAATAGCGCTGAGTAATTTTAATTCTGTAAAATTCACCGGCACAAAACGTTGTTTTCTATTAATAAAGGCATCTCAAAGACAAAATAAAAAATGAAAAACTAACCTTGAGTTTGTCCTTACTGGAAATGAAACCATCTTCAGGTACTCAAACATTTTCAGGTGCATCAACTCAAGATTCGAAGGGCAAAAAGGGGAAGAGAGAGAGAGAGAGGGATTGAATCCAAATATTCACCGGTAGCGAGTTTTTAAATTTGAGATTAATCGATTTCAAAAACAACAAAACTTCTATAATTTTAATATCAGGATTACATTCCATTTTCTAGTCTTCAGTTTGATTCTAGTGCTTAAGTACAAAATAAAAATGTCATCAAGTTTTCCCTTTCAGTCAAAAGAACATCGATGCAAATTCATCCAAACCATTTTAATCTATTCTAATGCAATCCATAATATTTGTTTATGAAGACTGAACATTTCAACTATACAATATTTTTCCAAATGTAGAAAGCAACAGTATCATAATGAAAGAAGCTTTACAAACAGCACATTAATACACCAGGCAGTTTATTCATGAAGTTGCAACAAATTAAAACAGCAAAAAATTATCTCAAGGATATCGTTCAAGATCTGAAGAAGGTATAAATTGTTCAAGATCTCAGGGCCAATGCTTAATATAACTAATAGTTTAATTATGAAGAAAAATTTCAGACCAAAGAACCTGTTAATGGTTATATTAACTGCCCTTCTGTTAGCCTCAAAAGCTAGGATGTCAGAAATTATCTCTGCGGTGATACAACTAAGTTTCTATTTTAAAACTTTCAAATTACAGTTGAGTCCCACCGAGGTATTCACACTTCCCAGGCAAAAGAAAATGAACTTTGAAAATCGAAAATAAACCCTTTACCTGACAGAATCTATAGAAATCCTCAAGATATGCTTTATAGAGAGTATTTCTCATAATTTCAATATTCATGTCATCCAAGTCCTGCAAGAATGTCCTTGTGAGGGAAAAGCAGACATACAGACAGAATCCTGCATTAACTGAAAATCGTCAGCATACCAATCATTGTTCCAGCTTGATCTTACTAAGAAGCACAACCTATAGTTATATTATGAATTATCGCATGAAATGAAAGAGTAATCAATATGGTAGAAGCAGACAAATAAGTAATATTATATAATTTAAATACCGAAGTGCTACCTCTTTCTCAGCACGCAAATCATTCTTATATATAAAATCATATCTCTTCTTAAACCTGCATATCCAGGGCACAAGTCATACAATAAAAATCCAAGTTGTGCCACGGGATAAGTACTTTGAAAATCAAGTGGTAATAAGAAATTGTAGACTTGAAAACCTATATAAACTTTTATAGATTCATAATTTTCAATGTATTAGCGAGATAGATCCATAGAATTCATGAAGAATTCACAAGGTATACTGTAAGGGTAAAAGAAAAATGGAGCTAAACTGATTTTACTACGGAGATTAGGAGTTCAAAGTAAATAATGTGTTATTTCCCATAATTTCAAAAGCATACCAGTTTTGCTTGAATATATGTGGCCAGGAAGGAATGACATGAATCTTTCACAATCATCACTCAAGGCTTTCATTTCTGAAGCAAACCAAACCGATCCTATAGGAAAAATAACATTTAGTTAAACAGAAACTACAGAATGAGAGAGCCAACAATTGGCATATGTAAGAGATAGGTTGTCATTCCTACGAATGGCAGCAACCTTTTCTAAACAAGGTTGGCTGGGGATCACCAAGTAATAAAGCACAGAAAATATTCAAGAAACATAATGATTAGAGCATGGCCGGTGCATACTTAATTGAGCAACAGTAGACTTTATAGGGGGAAAAAGAAAGTAACATACCATCAAGACCCCAGCCAATGTAAAGTGGAGTAATGCCAATAGCATCCCGAGCAGCAATAAAACTTTTATCGC